>JASAND010001059.1:0-17619 GCA_030248195.1 Trissonchulus latispiculum
AAGAGTCTTTTTAAATAATAATAAAATATGACAGTAGGGCATCAGCGCCCTACTGTACATTTGATTTGCTGAATTTTCCACGATTTCAAAAAAATTTTCAACTTCTGGGGGGCTCCGCTCCGCCCCCCAGACCCCCCCTTTTCGCACGTTATCTTTGTTTCCCTTGCAGCTTGTCCTCTTTATTGCCACCATTCCTTGTATATATATATATACTTATACTATTTTACTGCAAGTTTTTCACTTCGTAAGTTACTATATATACATGTATATATATATACATCTCCATTTTATTTATTTAATCTTTTCAAAGGTTTGTATGACGGTTTTTTTCCAATTTCAAAAAATTCTTCAACTTCTGGGGGGCTCCGCCCCCAGACCCCCCGTGTGCTTCTTGTATATATAAATTCTCCATGGTTTGCTTCATTCACGGGATACAGTTGTTGTCCAATTGGCAAGTGAACTAACCTTTCCATACACAATATTTTCTTGTAAAAATATTTTGTTCCTGGAAAAAGCAAATTTTTACCACCCCACCCCCCTCCGGAAGAAGTTGGTTACCCCCCCCAGAAAAGTTTTTCAGCGGGCCCCCCCCTTTTCAAAATCCTGGATCCGCCACTGCCACAAATGGTCATTTTTTTGAAAGAATATTCTCAAATTTTGACTTAAAATCGCTTTAAAACGGCGTACACACGCCTAAAACAGTTAAATAAAACAAGCCTTGTTTTCACGGAAAAAGCGTTAAAATACAGAAAATTTCGCATTTTTAGGCCATTTTGTGGATCAAAAATTGAGGTCCCAATTTGCATAGTTTCCTTGGGGGGGGTATCATCGGTCCCCCCCTAAATTTTTGACCAACTACCCCCCCCCCCAGATTTTTTGACTTACCCTCCCCCAACTTTTGGCTACCCCATCTTGACATTTTCTCTTTTTAATGCATACAATGAAACTAATTTTGCTTTTCAAAAATATTTTTAACACATTTTAGAAGAAGTATAATTTTCCAGATTTTTTGCAGACTCAAGTAAATTTTTTCGCGAGACATCGGTTATATCATTCGATGCCTCCGTCAAATAGCTGGGGACGATTTTTTTATTTGTTGTGAAATCGCTCTTCGTTATAGAGAAATAAGCTGAAATGTGTGCGTAACCTGTATTTTGCCTACGTTTTTCCAATTTGTCAATCGATTACTATAGCTAAAAAGCAGTAATCGGGGAAACTAAAAAACGTCCCTGGGTATATTTGTGCAGAACACATCTGTTCAGCATCAGCCCTCCAACTTGCATGGTGGATGCTCAACAGTCTTTGAAAAAAATTGGTCGTGTTTTTGCAAAAACTACATTTTTTAGCAGCCTACGGGAGGGCAGTTGGAAGACGATCATGCGTCGTTTAATTTGCCCCTATGAGACCTTCAGATCGACGCCATTAGGTAGATTTTATGGCTTGCATATTATGCGTCCTTCAATTGAATGAGGTTCCGCCGCTAACGGATCTCTTTTTTCCGATCAGACATTGATCTAAATCCGAAAACCAGTTTCGGGAAAGAAGGAAAGCAACAAACTGTAAATCATGCGAGATTCCAGTTATAAACACAATGCCTACAGATATGAATCTGGAATTTAAATTTACTGAATTTGGAATGTCCTGATATGAGCAAATGGTTTGTTTTACAACGAAACGTGAAGTCGAGATTCCTTCAGCATTCCATTTTTGAACCAACTCAATATCCGCTTATATTCCAGAAAGCACTTTCGCCCTTTAAACCCTAGCACATAGATTCAGGCTAAATTTACAAAGATTCTGGATTCCGTTGAAGCTATTTTGCGACCCAAAAACCCTTTGAACATGATTCCGGCCAAATCCACAAAGATTCTGGATTCCGATACAGCATACAGCGTGCGCTTGTTTGCCCACCACTATAGCTAGCTACCTATCTTCAAAAATCTACGCCGCTAGCTACCTAATCTCGATAAAAAAACACGGAGAATTTAATAAAAAAGTATAAAGTATTTAAGGTGGTGATTCCTTTTGGTGCTTTCTGTTAGTTTACGGCACAAACCAAGTCGGAATCTTACGAAACTTTCCAAAAACACTTATTTTAACGTTCTAACACCCTCTGCGCAATCCCGGTTCAAAAATTCAACATTTGCGTTCAAGTCGGTTTTAGCCAATTTGTGACAGTTGAACAGCAGCTGCATAGTTGTAGCTACATTCATTCGAAAGATCTCATTATGCTCTACATTTTTGCTTTTTAAAGTAGCCTTCTAGCTTTTCGCTATCGTGAGATATAACCGATTTTCTTATTTTGGCATTGAAAACTTGTCATTTCTGGAGAAATCAAATAATCCATTATTTCTCGAGCTGCACATGCCGCAATATCAAACTAAGAGTATCATTTTAAAGGCCCTACAGAGGCCAATTATCTGCGACATGATCGTTATCCAATTGCTATCCTACTAGCTGTAGTTTTAAAAAATGTAGTTTTTTCAAAAACACGACCAATTTTTTCTGGGGATTGTGGAGCATTCCCTATGCAATGTGAAGGACTGCCATTTTGCAGATGCGTTCTGTACTAAATTACCCCGAGACCCTTTTTTAGTTGCCCCGATTGCGGCTTTCTAGCGAACATGGTCGCTTGCCAAAGTTTGGAAAAGTAGACAAAATCCAGGTCGCGCATACCTTTTTGCTAATTTCTCCACAACGAAGAGCGATTTCTCAATAATTAAAAAAGGGTCCCCAGCTATTTAACAGATGTATCGATTGATATAACCGACGTCTCCCGAAAAAATTTATTTCAGCCTGCAAAAAATCCGGAAAATTATTTTCCTTCTAAAATACAGTAAAATAATTTCGAAAAACCAAAATTAATTTCATTGTATTCATTAAAAAGAGAAAATTTAAAGCTACAGTTTGATATTAAGATGGGTTTCTAACTCCAAATAATGAATGAGTAATAACGTTTCAAAGTTGATGACACCAAAAGGAATCACCACCTTAAATAGTAAATAGTAAAAATTTCACAGCTTTCAATCAAGCACATGCATGAGAACAATGCGAACAAAAACATCAAATCGTCTGAAGACATACAGTATTTCGAGAACGCTCAAATGCCAGCTTCAATTCAGACCCTGTTTCCACTTTTAATTTTTATATGGACTCCGTCCCTCTTATTTACGCTAAATGCTTTCGAACACGAGCACGAAATTAAACGGAGAAAACGAAGATTCTGGATTCTGGACAAATCCAGATTCTGGAGAACAAACCTAAAAAATTTTATCCCTGCGCAGCCAGCGATCATCTTCCCACCTGTTGTCGACAGTCAGCAAAAAGAATACCAAAACGAACACCAAAAGCATAAAAAATTCTGCAGACTTGTGCAGCCAAAAATACAGCAAATATAGACCATCCTTTTGAAACCATTCACCGACGCCCCTCTACGCTCACAGGGATGGCCTTTTCGAAATTAACCTAATTTTACTGTTTTCGTTTTCGGACTTAACGCACAGAAATAGCCCATTTTTTCATATGGACTCCGTCCCTCTACGCTGAAAACATTTGATTCTGAAAAGTCCAACTGCAACTGTACAAAACGGAAGATTCTGGACTAATAGTTTAAGAAATAATGCATTATTTGATTTCTGCAAAAATGACAAGTTTTCAACGTTCAAAGTTTCGTAAAATTTCATCTTGATTTACGCCGCCAACAAACAATATGTGCCCAAAAGGGATCACCACCTTAAGGTGGCGATTCCTTTTGGGCACACATTGTTGTTTGGCGGCGTAAATCCAAATGAAATTTGATGAAACTTTCCGAAATAAGTTCTTTTAGCGTTCTAACACCCTCCGCGCAATCCCAATTCAAAAATTCGAGATTTCCGGTCAGACTGGTTTTTCTCAATTCCTGACAGTTGAGCAACAACTGCATAGTTATCCGTTATCTATCACTATACTCATTTGAAAGTTGAACTCGTTGAGATTTACATTTTTGCTTTTGGAAGCAACTTTCTAGCTCTTCTCTAGTGTGATGAGATATACATACTAGATTTTCTCGTTTTAGACTTGAAAACTTGTCATTTTTGCAGAAATCAAATAATCCACGATTTCTGGAGCAAAGTTGCGAATTTTTTGTTTCTTATTTTTTCGTCACGGCTTCAACCAAGCTTGACCGAATTTTCCAGATATGTTTTATATCTGCATGCACACGCTCAGGCCGTTTTCTTTGTTTTTGAAAACACGCAGTGGTAGGAAAGATGGATCTTGAGTTGTGCGCTTTCCCCCCCCCAGTCCTAACTTTTAATTTTTTGTCCAATAACTTTGAAATTTGGTGTGGGTGCATAATGGAGGCTGATGAATTCAAAAATTTAAAAATAGTAAAATTGTAAAAACTTTTAAAAACTTTAAATTTTTGTTTGGTAAGGGGGGACCGAGGAGAACCAAAAAAATTTTTGAAACAAATTTTGCTGAAAACTTGCATACAGGGGTTTTCTGGCGTACTGCTCACGAATCTGAAACCCGTTTTCAACGTTCAAAATTTCGTCAAATTTCATCTTGATTTACGCCGCCAACAAACAATATGTGCCCAAAAGGAATCACCACCTAAAGGGGGGGCTACTTGGGGGAAAAATTCTACCCTCACGGATTTCGCTCAAATTGTGCCCATTGATACTCCCTAGACCCCTACGCAAGCCATTGAAATTTGAGCTGATTTCGTCCAGTAATAGAAAGTTACAGCCATTCAGAATTTCCAATTCCTATTCAAAATGGCCCAAAATCGGAACTTTAAAATTTTCAGTTCTGACAACGATATCTTACTCAAATCAAAACCGTTCAAAACGTTCTGTAGCTCATTTTGCAGCTTAATACAATATCTTAAAACTTGTCGAAGCGCTTTTTTCAAAATTCGGTTTCTAACTTTTACAGTAATCGTTTATGTGAGGTAACCCCCAAAACACAGAAATTTACAAATCGTGAAAATACGGTTTTTGGCCTATAACTTTGAATGGCTGCATAATAAACGTTTTTGCCAAGAAGAAAAGTTCTTTAGAATTGAAAAAGCTATCGATTTATATAGATATTGTGCATATTTGAAAAGTTCGAAACTTTTGAAAAGTGTCAGATTTTGACCATTTTTGGGGGTTACCTCACATAAACGATTACTGTAAAAGTTAGAAACCGAATTTTGAAAAAAGCTCTTCGATAAGTTGTCGATATTGTATTCAGCTGCAAAATGAGCTAGAGAACGTTTCGAACGGTTTTGATTTGAGTAAGATATCGTTGTCAGAAGTGAAAATTTTAAAGTTCCGATTTTGGGCCATTTTGAATAGGAATTGGAAATTTTGAATGGCTGTAACTTTTTTATTACTGGACGAAATCAGCTCAAATTTCAATGGCTTGCGTAATGGCCTAGGGAGTATCAATGAGCACAATTTGAGCGAAATCCGTGAGGGTCGAATTTTTGACCCAAGTAGCCCCCCCCTTAAGGTGGCGATTCCTTTTGGGCACATATTGTTATTTGGCGGCGTAAATCACGATGAACTTTGATGAAACTTTCCGAAATAACTTCTTTTAGCGTTCTAACACCCCACGCGCAATCCCGATTCAAAAATTCCAGACTTCTGGTCAGAGTGGTTTTTCCAAAAATTCTGAACGTTTGACAACAGCTATACAGCTATGACTATATGCATTCGAAAGATCTCATTGAGCTTCACATTTTTGCTTTTTAAACCAAGTTTCTAGCTTTTCTCTACCGTGAGATATAGCCGATTTTCTCGTTTTGGCGTCGGAAACTTGTCACTTTTGCAGAAATCAAATAACCCAACATTTCTTGAACTGCGCAAGCCGTATTAAATAAAACTAAGGGCGTCGATCTGAAGGTCTCACAGGGACAAATTATCCGTCTTATCTTATGATCGTCTTCCAGCTGCTATCCTGTAGGCTGCTATCATAAAAAATGAATTTTTTGCAAAAACACGACCAATTTGTTTCCAAAGATTGTGGAGCATTCACCATGCACGCTGGAGGGCTGCTACTGAAAAAATGTGTTCTGCACAAATATACCCAGGGACGATTTTTAGTTGCCCCGATTGCTGCTTTCTGGCGAAAGTAATCGCTTGACAAATTTGGAAAAAGCAGGCAAAATACAGGTTACGCACACATTTCAGCTTATTTCTCTATAACGAAGGGCGATTTCACAAAAAATAAAAAAATCGTCCCCAGCTATTTGATGGAGGCATCGAATGATATAACCGATGTCTCGCGAAAAAATTTACTTGAGTCTGCAAAAAATCTGGAAAATTATACTTCTTCTAAAATGTGTTAAAAATATTTTAGAAAAGCAACATTAGTTTCATTGTATTCATTAAAAAGAGAAAAGGTCAAGCTACATATTGATATAAGAATGGCTTCTTTGCTCCAAGTAATGGAAGAGTAATAATGGTGCAAACTTTATGAGACTAAAGGGAATCACCACCTTAAGGTGGTGATTCCTTTTGGGCACATATCATTAGTTCACGGCACAACTCAAGATGAAATTTGATGAAACTTTCCAAAATAAGTTCTTTTAGCATTCTGACACCCTCCGCGCAATCCCGCTTCATAACTTCGACGTCTCCGTTCAGGACAGTTTTTGCAGATTTTTGACAATTAGACAGTAGCTGCACAGCTATGATTGTATTCATTCGAAAGATCTTGTCGAGCTCCACATTTTGCTTTTTGAAGCATCTTTCTAGCCTTTCTCTATAGTGAGATATAGCTGGTTTTCTTATATTGGCGTTGAAAACTTTTCATTTTTGCAGAAATCAAATAATGCGCCATATTTTGATATACGCAAGCCGTAAAATTAAAGTAAGGGTGTCAATTTGAAGGTCTCCTCGGGGCCGATTATTCATGGCATTGTAATTTTCTAAATGCTATCCCATGCGCTGCTGCCATAAAAAATGTAAGTTTTTACAAAAACATAACCAAAGTTTTTCCAGCGATTGTGGAGCATTTACTATGCAAGCTAGAGGGTTGCCACTTACTGGACGTGTTTTACACAAAAATACCCAGGGACCCTTTTTTATTGCCCCGATTGCTGCTTTCGAGCTAAAGTGGTCGCTTGCCAAAGTTAGGAAAAGTAGGCAAAATCCAGGTTGCGCATACATTTTAGGTATATAATTTCTTTACAACGAAGAGCGGTTTCATAATAATTAAAAAAGGGTCCCCCCAGCTATTTGATAGTGGAATCGAATGATATGGCCGACGCCTCACGAAAAAAGTTGGTTTAGTCTGCAAAAAATCTGGAAAATTAAATTACTTCGAAAATGCAGTAAAATAATTTCCAAGAACTTAAGTTGTGTTCACTGTATTCATAAGAAAGAGAAAATATTAAGCTCCATTTCGATATAAAATGGCTTCTTAACTCCTAGGAATGAATGAGTAACAACGGTTCAAAGTCGATGTCTCCAAAAGGAATCACCACCTTAAGGTGGTGATTCCTTTTGGGCACATATTGTTATTTGGCGGCGTAAATCAAGATGAACTGTAATGGAAAAGGCTAAATAAAACCTGAAAATGACTAAGGAAAGCTCAGTTTGTCGTAGATTGCGATTTTTGATGGAATTGATTTAATTGTCTAGCGCACTAATTATGAGAGGCGTGCCTGTGAAATCTTGATGTGAATTATGAAACGTCCAAGCACGGTATAAAGTAATCGTCATGTAATTACCAGAGTTGCCAGACGAGTGTGAAACCCCCGGAAATTCATCATTAGGGACATAGGTTCTAGTGTAGGTAAGCAGAATAAGACTAGAAGTAGCATTACTCTCACGCAAAGGACACGAAAATGGAATAGAACCTCAGTGGAATGTAGTCTAAGGAAGTTTCGGTAGGCTACCAGTCAATAATGGCGGGGTCGTTACCCTTCCCGGGTCAGTAATAGGCCTTAACATGGTTTTTCTGCATGATGGAGGAGTCGTTACTCTTCCCAGGCCACGAATAAGGCCTCACACTGTCAAGAAGTCATTTAAAAACTGATTAAAATAGCTGAAAATTATCAAGGAAAACGAATCCAAAGAAAGAAGTTGTTGAATAACCAACAATTTAATAAGAAGCTTCGAGTTTAAAACGTTTTACGCAGTTAATAAGTGCGAATATTGGAAGATGGGTCAAAATAAGGTCATAATTTGTCCATTAGTAGCATGGAATAACGTTTATTAGTGTTCATAAGTGCTAATTAGGCATAATTTACATTAGTTAGGTGATAATTAGTTAATTTGTGAAAATTTTGGTCAAAATACAAGTTGAGTTTATCTGAAAGGCAATTCTCTGCTGATTCCAAAACTCCAAACCTGGTCACCTAACTCCCAATATTGCGAAAGTTATACGTAAAAGAAGTTTTGATTAGTTACATTTTAATTTTGTAATATTGGCCTTAAGTGACCTCACAATAATGCGTAACAGTTGTGTGTGGTTACGCCCATTCATGTTTTCATTCATCCCCTTGAGCCTCTGCTGGCTCTCTCCCAGCAGAGACTTGCCTCGCAGAGAAGGACTTAACACACACCTTAGGTGTGAAAATACGTTCGGAGGGGGCTTAACTCCCTCCCAAATAATTAGAATGAAATAAAAAATAGGTAGTATCTATAAATAATAAATCTAAGGTAGTTAAGTACGTAGAGTAATAATATTTAGTTGTTATTTCGTGGAAAATTACGTAGTTATTAGTATGCATATTTTTTATGCAACAATTGCCCTTCCGCTTCTTTTCCAGTGATACATAGAGTCTTGGCGAGGAAGAGCAATTGTTGCTGGATTAACGGGCGGCTTCCCTTGTCTACGGCCGAAAGGTCACGCCCAAAAGGAAAGAAAGGGGCTAGGAGACAAGGGAATGCCTAAAAATAATAAACATAAATTTTATTAAATGAATTCGCAAAGGTAGTACTTAATACTCGGTTTTTCATAAAGGGTCCCGAGTGGCCGTCATTTCGAACTATTTCATTTTTTAATTCGTGAAAATTAATTTTTATTCAGGAAAATTTCCCCTTTGGTTACCTTTACGTGGTAACCAAAAAGTCTGCAGTTTCCCAAAATTCAGCTTGGGAAATAAATCAAAATTAGGGTCAGTTGGAGGGTCATAATTCCTTTTCCTCATTAATCTCCCCTCCAACGGACCAGCCGCGTGGCCAGCCCGAGTTGGGCACACGCTTTAAGATAGGGAGCTTCCAGAAATTTCTGGAGCTCCAATAAAATCAAAAGAAGTCCGCCCGAAAAGCAAACACCAGTGAGCTGTCAGACTCCTGTCAGCTCACTGAAAAATTTCAAATTGTCTTCAGTGTTCGTCTGAGTCTCGGCCGCGAGCGGTCGGTTGCTTCCCCCCTATTACTAGCACGTCTTCCCGTTGTGCCAGCGTTTTGGCCGGGAATAAAAGACGTGCTCACCCCGGTTAGGACACGAGTTAGGGGCCCCTTCTGACCCACACTGGTCAGAAGGGATGAACTGAGTCTACACGACGAACACCACACGATGAGGGCCAAATGAGCGTACTATGCTCGGCCAGGACTTACACACCAGGAGCGCATATTTAGGGATTTTCTAGAGGCCCTCTTGGCCTAAAAATTCACTTTTTGTGGCCTTCGGGCCTTAATTTAAAATAATGTTTGTCAACCAAGCCACGGCCTGATTGGCCTTTTATATTCTTTAACAGGGGGCTTCACGCCCAAACTTTCCTTTTTCTGTTTTTCGGGGTTTTATAGACGAATTGGGATTTTGAGTGGGGACCCACCCCTGAGTTGAGATAGGAGGTCCCTTGGTTACGACCTCATATTCAGAACTGAGCTAATTTAAGGATCGTTTCTCCCCACAGCCGGCAATTAGGAATTGCCGGCCATAATCGCAAAAGTAGGCGCTACTGAAGCTAACAATATTGTCTGTAATTGTGTATTGTGATTGTGAACTGTAACCTTGTGCAGGTCGGCATCAAAATGTTAGAAACTAAAACTCTGAATCGGTTTTAACTATTAATTATCAGTCGTTTTAAGGGGAATAGCCGACTTCCCCGTTGTTAATTTAATTAATCCGAAGCTGTCCTTAGCGGAAATGTGTCTGTAATCTGTTTTTAGTAATAATTGCCTAAGCAATTATTACTCGTTCAGCTTTCCTTAACCTACCAAAGTTTCAAAAATCCAACAAAATTTTCTTTTATCAAAATTTATAAAGTTACAAAGTTTAAAGTAAAATACTGGAAGATACAAATCAAATCTACTTCAGAATTAAGGCAACAAATATGCATACTATAGGTAGGTAGGTGATATTAAGGAGTAGTTAGGCCTTATTATATCTGTATAATCGTATGTGTCAGTATTGTAGTAATTTGTAGGGTGAATGAGACCCCCCAAATTTACGTAAGTGGCTCCTTGGGTAAACCCCTCCTGGAGTGGGAGGTTCCAAGGTTAGCCCCCTCTGTAGAGTGTGAATTGTGAATCCCAAAAGTGTGTGATTGTGAGTGTGAATGAGGGCATACCATGTAAACCCCCTTGTTGATAAGGGTATTGGGACTGCCAGAGTGAATGAGTAAAATGTTCAGATAGTAGGCAGGAAAAATGGGGCCAAATTGAGTAGCAATTTGGACCCAAAACATAGATAAATTAAAGTCAGTAATATTTATTGGTTGGATGTGTAGTTGCTGTGAAAATGCCAATTTCGGAGTGAACATTGTAGGAATTTACATAAGGAAATGGTGGTATCTTTGGCGATTTAAGCAGGTTTTGCAGCCTAGGGTCACGGGGACCCCGAATTAGGTCTGCCAAGTCTGCTGGATTTCCGGTCATCCGCGTAGGTTGCCCTGCGATTAGGGGACGGATGAGCCGCATTCATGGAATCCAGAAATAGCCGAATCAGGACCATAACAGAATAGTTTAAATTATTACGAAATTAACCCAAAATTTAGTTTTATGTGGTAGACATCCGATTAGCGGACTGGTAGTTTAATTAGTTCTAGGTAAGAAAATGTCTGCAGTCTTGCTGTATTAATTAGCTGGAATTCTTAATAACTGGAAAATAGTTATGTCTAGTTAGGATAGGGATATTAATGGTCTTGGCCTAAACTTATCATGGGCTCACGGTCGTTACCGTAATCACTCAACTTCCCATGCCAAAGGCCAAAAGACGAGCCAAACCAAAAGAAAAGAAGTAAACCCGTGCTGAGATTCGAACTCAGATTCGCTGGATTAGTAGGTCCAGTGCTCATCCATTGAGCTACACGGGTTACAATTAGAACAAGTTCAAGCTAGCCTATCTAAGAAAGCAATTTAGCAACCCAGCACGTGTGCAGTTCAATTAATACATTATATGTGCTAATTATGCATATGTGGAAACAAACTTTAATTATGTTTTTCTCACTAATTACTTAACATTTTTTGGTGCTGTAAGCACAAAAATGCTCAGTTTTTCAAGCGCTACAAGAATATATAATTTTTACTTAAATTCGTATTCTTCAAAATTCCTCCAATTTATATGCCAGTTTTGCACGAATGCAATTATGTGCTCGTGTGAAAGGGTGGTAGTACGCGCGACTCCCACTCGGCTGGCTGCTGGGGTTGCCAGCACCGGATCGAATAGCGGTTCGGCACGTCCCCTGTTAGGGCACTAGGATAAGTGGGAGGTAGATTTAGAAGTAGACGTAGTTCGGTAGGTCGGTAGGTCGGTAAGTAGGGACTGCGTAGAATGGCTGCTGAGACAGTGAGTGAGTGAGTTTTTGTATTTTTGCATAAACTGATGAAAATAACCACATGCGAAAACTCACTCACAGTCAGCCAGCTAGGTTTATTTTAAGTTAATTAGTTCAGTCCCAAACCTGCAAATAAACAACTAATAGGGATTTCACATTAAAACACCAGATAATTTTAGGTTAACTTTAATATTACGTAGGCTTTAGTTAGTTAGCATAAGTAGGTAGGTAGGCATTAGTTAAGGCAATTATTACAAGTATTTAGCAAGTGACCATCTTCCAATATCAGAAATGCACCATAAAATGTCCAGTTTCGTACGTGTATTTGACCTAATCCTTGGGTCACGGGAAATGAGCCCATTTCCCGTGACAAATCAACAAAATCAGGCCAGACACAGGCCGAAAACGTTAGTATTGACCAGTATTATTGTTTGCTCTGAAAATTGTGTAAACTTTAGTCAGAATCACTGCATTTCACGTCAAAATGGCCCTAGAAGGTCAGTCTTTGCAAAGAAAGGACAAAAGCAAACGAAGTCTGAATATAGGTCGCAAACAGCACAGTTTTCGTACATCTCTTAAGAATGTTTCGTCTAGCTAGGAGTTCAGTCAGGCCCAGCCGGGCCAAAGGTGGAAACCTTACAAATCATTTCGTCCAAACCGAAAATTACGGCAAGTTTAACTAAATTCGGAAAATACAAAACTCGCAGAGGTCGGGAAGGCCCAATTGGTGACAGGAAGTCACCAGGAACGGTTAATATTGTCAAAAAGGCAATAACCAACGATTTTTAGTCAATTCTTCAATTTGCAAGTGCAATGGGGCCCAAAATGCACATTTTGGGCCTGGAAAGCAAAGGAACGAGTAATGGTTGCTGGGTTCGATTCCCGCACGATAATCTTGTACTAATGGGTTTTAACCCATTTGATTCAGGTGCGGAGACGAAGCTACGCTGCTCTATCCGAATCTGAACTGCCCGTGGATCTAATCAGTCGTGTGTCTCTCAGATAACCAGAAGTAGTTGCTCAGTAGTGGACCGCAGAAGTCCGGATCAGTGGTATCAGTCAGTCAGTCAGATAATCAGGATCAGTCAATTTTGGAAGGTACATAGACGGCCTGTATTGCCGAGTAGTGGATTGAGACAGAGACAGCGAGCGTAGCACCGCCTGATCAAAGTGGGAGGTTAAACCGGAAACCGAAAAGCTGAAAGCCTAACTCTTGGGAAAAAGGACTAAAACACTATTTCTTTGTTTCCATCACATCATGCATTCAACCGTTTTCGTCATCAATTTTATGTCGGGAGGCGTTTCTCCCGTGTCTCTGGCTTAATAGCCAAACCCGATTCCGTGAAGAAAAAGAAGCCATCAGTCCTATTGAACTTTGTAGTTGTAGTTGTTTAATTTTCATTAATCAGGAGTAAGTATTAGGCAGAACCAGGTGACTCCCCATTTTCTCTATTTCCTCAAAAAGGCATTTCCGTACAGTAACCCTGTCTAGGTGTTGGAGCGGACCCTCGCGAAAGCAGTGTCCAACATTCGGGGACTCACCCATAGACCGACCCCAGGTTTATTTCAGTTAATAAGTGTTTGTTTGTAGTTTAATTGATTTGTAGTTTGATAATCCATTTGTAGGGACGGATAAAGAGTCGCACAGCACAAGCATATAGGCGCACGAGAAAGCATATAGGTAGTTAATTAGCAGAGTGTTGGAGACAGTGTAATAGATAGGTAATAGAGACAGAGTGTGATAAAAGGAAGAAGAAGAGGTACAACCGAACCTTGTCCCTAACTAAACATATAACTTGGGTAATATTATCCTAAATTAGGATAATATTAATAATAAACTAAAGACGGTAACTGGCAACTCTGGTACAGTAAATTGGATACTGTACTGATCTGTAATTGTATCTGTATCATCTGTTTTGGCACAGCTTGTAACGACCCCTGACATTACCTCGTATTGTATTGTAATTTGTCGTATTGTTTAAAAGAGTGTACCCATCATACCTGTGCTAAGTTTAATAAATAATTGGTGTGTCAGACTTAGAGTCTCAGAGTTTAGCAGAGAGGCGCGATTGTCTCTGAAAGTCAGGCGCGTTAGCCAAAGGATCGGATCGGGACTACTCAAGGTAAGTTCTGGTCAGGAATCAGAAGACTCATCACCAATCCAGCGATCAAGTCAAAGCAAGTGCTGACCCCTCTTGCTGATCGGCTGGAATCCAGTGCATTAAACGAACTCACACAGAAGACCCCTACAAAGGTTGGCTGCAGGGAATCTCTGATTTTGGAACACCACCTTTCGGAGATCCGGTGCCTAAGTCTACTTCTATAAGTGGACGTGCTGACCTTCCGTGTAATCAAGTGCAGAGCGACTTCTGACACTAGACCGGAGAGCAGAGCGATTTTTGACTCCGGGTCCTAGCAACTTCATTACACAACTCTTAAATTCATGGTGAATGCTCCACAATCTTTGGAAAAAAATTGGTTGTGTTTTTGCAAAAACTACATTTCATGATAGCAGCCTACAGGATAGCAGTTGGAAGACAATCTTGCGTCGGATAATTTGTGCCCAAAAGGAATCACCACCTTAAAGACATCAAGAGAGACCGAATTAACTACACCGAACGGAAAGTTGTTCCAAGCATTCACTATTCTATTACTGAGAAAATTCTTCTTTTTGTTTCAAGGGATGCGTTTGGTAAACCGTTTTTGACCTTTTTCAATTTTGACAATGTCTTTCTTCATGTATGGTTCCAAATTACACAATTATACTCTACAATGGGTCGCACGTACGCACGTACATACATAGCACGTAGAAATGACAATTCCCTAGACCTAAATGACTTGAAAATCACCTTAGACCTTTGCATCGCTTTTACTGCAGTTTTGGAGCAGTGTTTCGAAAATTTTAGCTTATCATCTACCCAAACTCCAAGATCTTTAACACAATTTGCTGTCGGAATCCGTATATCGTTAACCTCAGATACATTGCTTGGTTTATTGAAACCAAAATGCAGGAGAACGCATTTTTCTAAAGCAATCTTTAGCTGGTTTTCCGAAGCCCAGTTAAAAACGTTATTAATGAATTGCAATAGACAATTATAAGCTATTTCTGAGTTGGAAGCAAAATATAGTTTTGTATCATCTGCGCAAATTTTTATATGGCTAAGCTTCACACGACTAACGACATCATTGATATAAATAAGAAACAGAAGAGGTCCCAAAATACTGCCTTGCGGCACTCCGCTCAAAACTCTACTCGGGTCAGACAGTCTGCCATTGATCGTGACAGACTGGAAACGGTTTGACAAAAAAGAATTTATGCAATTTAGAAAATTTTTAGGTACTTTTGTAATGTCGTAATTTGAAAAGCAATTTCAGATGGCTAGCAGTATCAAATGCCTTACTTACATCAATATATACAGCATCTACAGGAACTCTATCATCAATATACGAAACCCAGTCTCTTAGACATTCCAAAAGCTGTGTTGTAGTAGATCGACCAGGAATAAACCCATGCTGGGGGGGGGACAGGAGCTCTAAACTGCTAAAATAGTCATGCAAAGCATTTTTAAGTATCCGTTCTATCAGCTTACAGCAAATACAAGTCAGACTAACTGGACGGTAATTAATAGCCATGGACTTATTGCACTTGCCTTTGTATATAGGCACCACTGTAGCTTGCTTCCAATCGCTAGGTATCTCACCAGTTTCAAAAAATTTTTAGAAAATTTCCTGCAAGGGAACTGACAAAAGTTGGTCTAATTTTTTGAAAGATACAGCAGGAAGACCATCTGGCCCTTCACTTGAATCAATTTTCAACTTTGCAATAGAGTCAACTACATGTTTACGAGTTATTCTAAACGAAGCTAAATTCCGAATCATCATTCTCAGTACTATCTGGCATATTAGGACAATTATTATCGTCAACAACAAATACAGAGGAGAATTGCTTAGCAAAGACATCTGACATTTCCGAATGATTGGAAATTTGGCGATCCTCATCAATACAGTAAAATATCAAGACATTTAATACACCTGATAGAAAACATGAGAAACAAGACTAGATTTAATGAATTTGAAGAACTGCTTAGAATTTGGGTGGAGTCAAATTTGATTCACCATAAATATTCTTTCCTGATTGAGTCTGTACAAGTTTAACTGATCTGTTGCAGTAGCCTTTGTCTCTTCAGTCTGATGTATATTCAACTGCTTGAAAGATTTTCGTTTATTCAATAACAAACATGTCTTCATTAGAATAATTGTACTTATTTATTAAGGAACGTAGGTATTTATTAAGTGCAAACTGATCGATTTAAAAATACCCCACATGTCATCAACAGATTTGTCATTGAAGAGATAATTCCAGTTGAGTGACTGAAGATGTCTATACATCGAACATGTATTAGACCGATACACGAGAAATATCTTGAGATGAAACAGTAGGAATCAGAATAAAGATACTGCGGACGAAAGTACATTAAAAGACACTACATTATGATCGCTTGAGCCCAGAGGAGGGTTTATACCAATATTTGAGACCATTCAGAGATTGTTCACAAAAACTAGATCAAGAATTGAGGTTTGCCTAGTAGGTTGTAGAACCATGTGCGTAAGATCAAAGGACTGAAATAATTCTAGAAACTAGTTTTGATTATAAGTTGTGGAGTGTAATTTATATGCCAATCTATACCAGGCAAAATTCAAATTCCCCGCAAACAAAAAAAACCGAGGTTAAATTTAGAAATGTACTCCAAGAGGCAAATTAAAATATGATTCTAACGTGGAAAACGGAATAGCAACAGATGGTCGATACGATAAACATGACATATATACAGGAAAATCTGCACTGGAACCATTCACGCGAACACACACAACATCTACATCTACATGCTTAGGTACGTTTACACAAAAATATTTCAACTTCCTATTCCTATTAACCCCACCACCCTTTCTGTCCCCAGATCTATCGCATCTAAAAACATTCAAGGAAGAATTGCATAAGCCAGGTTTCTGTGATTAGAATAATGTCTGGAGACATACCATTAATTATTTCTGAATTAAAGTCGTCAATTTTATTAAGAATACGTCTAGAATTTTAAGTAAGACAGCAGAAAGAACAGCAGTTCAAGTTATATATATATATATATATATATATATATATATATATATATATATATATATATATATATATATATATATATATATATATATATATAGCAGCAGGCAAGATTGATTATTCTTGGCAGCTTCTGAATGTACTCTAGAATAAATCGTGAAACCGAAAAATTCTGAAAAGCATCCAATTCCCGTTTTGGTTTTTTCGAAAAATTTCGAATTTTCGGCTAAAAATTTTCAAAAATTTAGGAAGGGGTTTGAAAATTTTTAGGGGGATGTCCGCCGAAGGTCGATTTGGGTGAGGGGGAGGGGTAGCAAAAATTTTTAGGGGGGGGGGCATAGGTGAACCAGGCTACAGTTTGCCCCCTGTGAGACCTCCCCCCACGAGAAGGCCTAGGCCAGACCCACACGAAGCCCAATTTTAGAAAACAATTGGAAAAGTTTTTCTAATTGTTTTCCAAAAATTTTCTATATGTTTACTGAATATTTTCAAATTGTTTTCTAAACTTTTCCCATTGTGTTCTAATTGATTTCTGTTACTTTTTTTCTAACGGTTGGCCCACTTTCTAATTGTTTTCTGGTAATTTTCTGGCTGATTTCTAAAAAGTTTCTTAATTTTTTCTAAATATTTTCCTTAAAAAAGTGGACATTTTCTTATTATTTTCTCATTATTATCTGTATGTTTTCTAATATATTTCTGGTGTTTGCTGTTGAATTGAAAAATCACTACTTTTTCCGCCACAGCGTCGCTGAGGCTCCGCAGTAGTGCCGCAAAGTCGGCTCAGCGAAAAGTGACTATTTTTGTG
>JASAND010001060.1:0-60698 GCA_030248195.1 Trissonchulus latispiculum
AAGGAGACAGGGCCCGGTGTTCCTCGGTCTCCCCAAGAAGACAACGGACCATGAATCCTGCTCCGGAATCAAGGAAAATAGAATTTTAAATACAGGGTGTGCTGGAAAAAAATGGAAAACCTTAGTCGAAGTAAAGAAAAAAGTGTCAGGGAAAACACAAGTGCTCCGGAAGCTCGAAAATTTTGCTCCGGAGACACCCAATTTTCATCTAAAGAGAGTACACATGAAAGAAAAACAATAAAAGAGTGCTGCCAAAAGAGCAAAACAACAAAAGAATTTATTCAAAAAGATTTAGTCTCGAAAGCGCGAGGAACAATTTGATCTAGCAGAGAAAGTAAGAAATTTAAATGCAAAATGAAAAGGTATGTATAAAGACGGGCAACACATCAGACCCAGCACACCCCTAAAAAGGTGAGAAACATCAGAATCATAACAACAACAACAAAACAACAACTAAACTGGCTCAGTGCGAATAGGCCAGGTCCGCAGCCATTTGATGATATGCTCATGCCGAGGCACAGGTTGTCAGTTTGTATCATAAGGACCCCACTCCTGATCTTTCAACTACTGAAGTGAAGCCTGACAAATAATTAGCATCACCCTACAGGTGCTCACGGAAACGGAGGGCCTCTTTTTGGTTCCTTTTGGAGGGTTCGACATATCCAAAGATGTTTCCTTAGCAAACAGACAACTCAAAAGAACCCAAAACGTTTACAGAAATTTCTAAACAGAAAGGAGAGAAACAACCTGAAGTTGTGGAGAGATCCGGAAGTTCACCAGCAGGAAAGCAACCAAACCTAAATAGAAACACAAAAACATTACAACATACAACGAAATTATGTGTATGCAGACACAAAACACAAAAACACGTAAAGTGCACACATAAACAAAACAACCACCTACTGTACAAGGTGAACGGTGATAAAGAAATCCAAAAATTTTCGAAAACATCACCCCCTCTTTAGTAGTGATTCCCAAAAAAGTACACCCTACCCCTGTTTCGGTCATTTGTTCCGTATAGCATAGTTCTTAAGCAACTCCGGAGCTTCCTTGGGCCAACCGAAGCCCGGTTTCCAATCTACAGTAAATTTAGGAGGGGGCAACCCGTGAAAGCGAGGTAATTTCTGCAGTTCCACCGCTTCACGGGCGTATTCCTCCAGAACACAATCTTTACAAGGAGCGTGGCAACTTACTCAAGGCTTGAGACACTGCTCTAATCAAAGAAAACGGAGAAGCCCAAATGGAATCTAAAGATTTTTAAGAAACTCAAAGAAAAAATTTTACGAGAAAATTGCAAGAAAAGGAATTTTTAGAATACGCAAGGAAATGTGGGTATTATACGTAAAGTAATAATTAAAGTACTCACAGCCAGATTTTAGACAGACAGCGTAAGATTAGGCTCTTAACACACGAATTAAATCCTAAAATAGAAACAAACACTAGCATATATACAATTAGAAAACATGATAAAACATAAGCAGCACGTACAGAAATATTAGTACTTTTAGGTAGGGTGAGTGAGATCAAACAGATACAACAAGGGCCGTGCACACATATGAGATCTAAATCAAAAAAATACCCGATCCGGAGCGAATTCACACTTTTGACTGGTTCTGGGCAATAAAAGGTTTGAGCCGGTTTACGTGAATTATCTCCGGATCAGCATCAGCCAGCAACGTGGACTGAATTCGCCAGTTAGTGGGAGCTGGAGGCCCCTCTGATTCTGGGGGGTAACGCAGCATTCCAAGAATTTGATCCCATTATTTAACAGGGTCTGTTTCTCTTCCGGAGACAGTGGCTGTTTCGGCAATTCTGGCTCCGAAGATGGCTCCGGAGGTATCAACCCTCTCTGTTGTAAGATCTTTGACCAATCCGGCCGTTCATAACCACATTCTCCAGGGAGAATCTTACGCCGAAAAGTCCGTTTAGACCAGGAGGAATGCACCACTGGATTACCCGCATCTGCCACTGGATCCACATGCTCCATCTGCTTCCTCTGCCCCATTTCCGAGGGATCCAGGTCTACCCCAACACCCTCCGGAGAATCTTCCTTATCAATGGCCAGGTTGATTTGTGCCCCCAGAACTACTCCGGCAGGAACCTTTTCCACCCGACCATTACTCCACAGGCAAACAGATGGCCCCCGGTCTCCCTCAGGTACCACCCCCTCTTTAAGAGAGGGTCCCTCCAGAGCAATCTCGGAATTTGCGAGCTTCGGTTTCTGGTTCAAAAGTTCTGTTGGCTCGGAGCAATACAGGTCCTCAGGCAAAAGGTAGGAGATCTGAGTTTTTACCCATTTCTCCAGGATGGATAGGACCATGACATCAACGGCCATCACTGACGCAAGGCTATGAGAATTTCCCACCTCCCACTCGGCACAAATCGCTTCCGGAGACATCAATTCATAGTCAAATCCATTCATGTGAAGAACATTTCGTGAGAAAAGGACATCCCAACTGTAATTTTTCATGAAGTCAGTACCAATTAAGACATCCTTATGAAATTCCGGAGCCAAGTGAAAATGCCAACCAAATTGAAGGCAGCCCAACTGAAAACGTAAATAAACTTTGCCCCCAATTTTCAATGGGGTGTTCCCTGAAGTGCGAGCTCGGATGGCATCGGGGTGTTGGACCACCAAATTTGCCCCTGCCCGAAGAAGGCGATCCAAGCCCGCCTGACTGATGATTGAGATAGAAGCTCCCGTATCCAAAATGGCCAACAGAGATTGACCCTGAACATTGATCATAATAGCTGGAATGTTATCCCCCGCAGCCGTTCCAGCTCCCCGTTCGAGTTCGGTTGAAGTTTGAGGGAACACTGATACAGAGTGAAAAGTGGTGACCCCCTGCCTGCCAGAACACCCGTGGACCAGTCCGGTCAGGTCAGTCAGGTCTACCCCGCTACCGGCCTGGTTACCTTGCCCCGGAGCAAGAGAATTGGTGTCTCCCGTCGCCTCATCCTGTTCCGTGATAGCAAGAGGGCCCGCAACAGGTCCGGGATCACACCCAAAAGGCATGGCTCCGCCCATTCCCCGCTTGGAGGAAGCCATATTACCTCCTTCTGACACAGATCCCACTCCACCAAAGCAATCGATCTTCGGTTCTGGGGGTAAAACGTCCCTCCAGTAAACTTTACCAGGCCACTTTCCCATGGCGAGGCTTAATAATGTGGCTAACTGGTCTCGTACTAAAGTGAAAAATTTCATAATAAATTCGTGAGCACTCCCATAAGCTGCTAGCAGGGTTAAAAAATCCACTGTATAGTTATAAAAAACGCATGATGCATTTGAGATTCATAAAGAGGCCTAACTCATTCTGCAAAACAAAAACATGCTGGCTCTGGTCTTTCTGGTGACCCTCCCTTGTTTCAACAAAGCCCACCAAATTCTGCTGAGGTTGTGCCTGGGATAGGGGCGTCCCCCCCGTATTGACTGGAACCAAGGTGGGCACCCCCGTAGGAGGTCCCCCTTGACCCGGCGGAGCCATACCTGATTGTTGGTGAGTAGCTTGACCAAAATTTTGTTGCATACCCTGAGACGAAGATGACATTTGACCCTGCTGCACCAGTGGTCCGTATTGTTGTTGAGGAGCTGAATGCCATTGCTGTTGCTGCATCGCTTGGGCCGGAAGTGCAGTCGAATTCGCCTGCGGCTGCTGCCATTGTTGCTGTTGCGGCTGCGGATAGGCGTACTGCTGCGGCAACGGCTGGGCATACTGAGGAGGATAAGCTTGAGGAGGGTAATAATTCTGTGGAGCCCCAACGACGGGCTGGTAGGGATAATTCTGATCCACTCCCGAGACTTGTTCCCGTCGAGAGTTCCTCCGGGGGTTGGTCCAGTTCGGTGGAGCCAAATTTGGGTACTTCTCCCAACATTTCTCCGGGTCATGCCCCCGTCGGCCGCAATGTTGACATTTCTGAGGGAATCTGTTTTCAGAACGGGGCATCTTGCTGAATTTCTGTTCAAAGTACTCCTTCAAGGCCTGTAGTTCCTGGAGAAAGTCAACCGGCGGCGTATCAGGGGCAGGCTTCTGGTTGGTCCCGGAAGCCCCCGCCTCCTCCGAGCCTACCGCGTAGACCGGAGAGAGATACGTGAGCGACTCCGGTTCCGGTTTAGGGGAACGTGAATCCACCTTGTCCACGATACGGAAAATCTGTTGTAGAGATGGCTCTTCTCCATCAAAAGCCGAAGCCAGGGGTCCCTCGTAGCGGGGATGGATCCCCAAAAATGTCTGATGAACGCAGTGGCGATCCCTTTCCTCCTGATCTTTCCATATGTCCAGGGACATGGCTTGAAGTTCCGAAATGAACTTTCGGGCGTGCTCCCCTGGTCGTTGTTTCCGCTGAACAAAGGCAGTGTAACGGTCGGCCACAGATAATTTCGGCCGCGGAAACTGGAACTGTAGCAGTTCTTTGAAGCGTTCGTAGGAGTCGGTGACCGAGGGACCCACCCTCGCGGCGTAAACCTGGGCTCTTCCTCCCAGTTTATTGTACAATAGGCGAGGCCACTGCTCCTGCGGGATTTGATAGATGTTAGCCGCTGACTCAAATTGTGGGAACCATTCTTCCACGGACATCGTTTCAGGTTCAAATTTAGGGACTTCCCGGAGGATATCCATATACGTACGATAAAGTCGGGCATCATGGGTCAGTACCGAGGCATTCGTAGCCTGCATTGTAGGTGGCGTCAGATGTTTAGAGGCTGAAGGGGAGGGCCTACCCTGCCTGGGCGTGTAATAGAGTCCGGACTCTGGACGAGCCGGTCCAAGACCCGGAGGGGTCAGCGGAGGGAGTTGAAGACCTGGACTCTCAATATTTGACGTGGCCACTGGCACAGGTTGAAGAGTCTGAACCGGTCGGGGAACCACTTGATTCGGCTGCTGTTGAGGGACCCCCCCCGGCGGCCCCACTTGCACCCGAACTAGAATTTGGGGGTGGCTGCGCACCTCCTCCCGAAGCAGACTGATTTTCTGGATTTCCCGAACAATTTTGTCGCTCTGAAAGAGACCCCGGGGCCCCCCCATTTGAACCCAACGGAAAAGCCGGATAACCCTCATAATTAAACACAAAATACTGATTCGAGTGGGGATCGAAAACTAGCTGAGGGCCCGATTTTTGACTCCCGGAACCCTCCTGGGGACCTGTACCACCCGGCTGGAGAACTCACATATACGTACCTTGTGGGTACTGTTGACACGGGGGGCACCAGACGAATCCTTCCGCCTGGCCCCACGTTCCGGAGACCGCTTCTGTGCCGAGCGCTGTCGAAGGATCCTGCGTAGCCGAGACTGGTCCATCTGTAGGTTGTGCCGGCGGGTCCGGTTGTGATTCCTGCTGCTTGGGCGAAGCTGTTGAAGTTGGAGGCGTTTGACCCCTTTCGGGCGTATCCGAATCTGCCAGCTGGAAGAGCTCCTCGGAGGGATCTGACGCCCACTCCCAGTCTCTACAAGGTCGCCCCCCCGAGACTGAGGGTGAGTGTCCTCACCTTTTTCGTAGCGGTACAGTTCTGCCACCGAAATTAGTGGGAGTCCCCGATTTTTACATTTTTGGTCAAAAAACTCCTGTAAAACGTCGTAGAGGTCACCCTCCCCCCGTTCAAGGGCCATATCCAAATATGCATCAAGGTCCGGAAGCTTTTTCTGTGCGCGGGCGTCGGGCCGGGCGGGGTCTCCCCCCGAGCTCCCAGCAACCGACTCCGTGCCTTGAGGCGAATCACATCCGCCCACTGAACTGCTTGACGCACTCCCCAAAATTTTTACTGAAGTTTCCCCCGACTCCGGGACTGGGGAGTCTGAAGTGACATGAACGCGAGGAGGAGGGGGAGGGGGAAATCTGCGCATCTGAGACCCCCCAAATCCAAGCGAGGACCCCCATAAGCAGTCGACAGGAGATTCCCAAAAGAACCCCCAACCCCCCCAACGTTATTTTGGGGAGGATCACGCCCATTACCAAAGGTGGAGGTACCCCCCCCTCAACCAATCTGTATTTAGCTGGGGCGACCTTACCCCACCCGTACCTGACGACTGGGTAGCAACATTCCCCCATTTTGCTGGAGAGTAGAATTTTGGGCGGTTCCCCGCCACACTGCAGATTCCTGGGGGGGGGGGGGGTTGGGATCTTGGGGTCCCCCGCCCAATACCCGTCAGAGGCCTCCCAATAGGAATTTGGGGGTGGGGGTCTGGCTGCCTAGCCCCCCGACCACGGCCCCCCGACCTAGCTACTCCCGAAAAATTCGGATCCGCCATTATACTCAAATTTTGAGAAATTTCACAATTTGGCAATTCATCAAAAAGCAAAACGACGCCTTTTTGACGTTGTGCTACAGCACGTGTGATTGGAGGAGAATAATTTGAAGAAAAAGTTTTTAACATCTACCTCTGTCACGGTCGCCACATTTGTGAAGTTTGGTCCTATGTGCGTCTATGAGTCTCGAAATAAAGACCGGACTTCGTATAAATTTAGGAAACTAGATGCAGATTCAGGTCTGAGGTGTGTGATGTAAAAACTAAGTCAGAACCCTAATTTCTCCTCCAGATAGCCTAGTGAAATTAACCAAACACAAAGTTAGTTTTTACTATAAACGAAACAAACTAGCGATATAACTCAGAACAATAAGAAAAACTCACGATACAGTGACACTCAAAATAAAAGGCACTGTCACTACGACTCTAAATAATGGCGGACCCTACGGAACAGTGCACCCACTCAAACTGTCAAACCCAGCACAACTGAACTGAACCGGTTTTCAACAGAACTTATATAGTCCAAAGTAATCAATAAAGCCAACCCTACACACAAGTAAAGAATGATTGATTGTTAACATGTCAAACTGTAATTTTGAACATCTGTTATTTAAAATATTAACTCTCTTATTGTAAATACATCCCAAAACTACAGTACAACTGTTTTTATACAAATATCGCCAACTTCACACTATAAATTAGGTTATTGTAGGCATACTATAGAGATACTGTAAAATACTATAGAGATACTGTAAAATCTAGAGAATTACTGTAATTTTAGAGTCTTTATACTTAGGCTTAGCACATCTGACTGACTGATATTCCACACCCCCTTTCAGCTATAATGTTTTTCCTCCCTCTGAATGACACCCTGCCAAATGATGCAGCAAATTTAACAGGGTCAAAGCAGTAACTCTGTTGAAATGTTGGTAAGTAGCAAGTAAAATGCTGAAAACAATTTTACAAGTTAATTTTAGCTATTATTTAATTGTTTAATTAATGTTAATTTGCATGCTAAAAAGAAACTATTTTTGCACTTGTTTTTAACACTGTTTAAAAAGTGTATAAAAACTGGTAATTTTTGATTAGTTTGTTAGTAATTGTTTTGTTAATAAATTAATTTTGCAACTATTAATAACTGTAAAAATGGTTTTAGAATTTTTGCTTTTCTTATTATTTGGAAATCTAATTTTACAGTTTTTACGAGTTGTAAAATTTCGGATAAAAGTTTTGTGAAATCAGCAACGCTTTTTTAATATTTTAATTCATTTTTTACAGCACTGTTTCTTATTTTTCACACTTGTCACCGTTGAATATTCATTAAATTTCCCTCACCGCAAATTATAAACAACTGTTGTGTTTAGTAAGGCTGTATCCTTGAAACTTCTGATTTTTTGAAGATGGTATATTTTGATCCTTCCAGCCAAAAAATCTTAAAATATAGCTTTCTATTTGTTCCGAACCAAGATGAAATTTTGTTTTTAGGTATTTTTTCTAGTTGTTTTCAAACACTGTTCATCACATCACAGGATGAGCCTCAAAAATTTAAATTTACTTGGAGAACACTTTACTATTAACGATAACTGTATATTTATACAAATTATAAATTAAAGAAATTTTACTAATACTAATGATATATTGTAAAAATTTAATCGCCGTTGAAGTAGAATTTTATTATTTCTTTAATTAAACTGCAAATTGTAATTTTTGTAGTATACAGTTCATAATTTATAATTTATAGGAACAAGTTAAGTTTACATAGTAAGTTTACATAATACATAGTAATTTACAATGGTAAAACTTTCTCCAAGTAAATTTAAATTTTTAAGGATCATCCTGTGATGTGATGTCTGATGAACAGTGTTTGAAAACAACTGGAAAAAATAGCTAAAAACAAAATTTCATCTTGGTTCGGAACAAATAGAAAGCTATATTTTAAGATTTTTGGCTGGAAGGATCAAAATATTCCATCTTCAAAAAATCAGAAGTTTCAAGGATACAGCCTTACTAAAAACAACAGTTGTTTATCATTTGCGGTGAGGGAAATTTAATGAATATTCAACCGTGACAAGTGTGAAAAATAAGAAACAGTGCTGTAAAAATGAATTAAAATATTAAAAAAGCGTTGCTGATTTCACAAAACTTTTATCCGAAATTTTACAACTCGTAAAAACTGTAAAATTAGATTTCCAAATAATAAGAAAAGCAAAAATTCTAAAACCATTTTTACAGTTATTAATAGTTGCAAAATTAATTTATTAACAAAACAATTACTAACAAACTAATCAAAAATTACCAGTTTTTATACACTTTTTAAACAGTGTTAAAACAAGTGCAAAAATAGTTTCCTTTTAGCATGCAAATTAACATTAATTAAACAATTAAATAATAGGACTTTCTCTATTATTACAGACAGTACAGCATACAGTTATGTACGGCAGAGCAAATATGATTTAAGATTTAAATTTAATTTTGTTTGGAGAATGTAGGCAGTCTATTCTTTATTTCTAGAAAACTTGAAAGTTTTGAAGGGCCAAACCCAACGTTCACTGAAATAGACACATTAATATAGCAATTCATAACAATATATACATATATATATATATAATATATATATATATATACATATATATAATATATATATATACATATATATATATATATATATATATATATATATACACTAAGATAGCCGAAATAATTCCAGATTAACCAATAAACCTATGATGAAACAAAACAAAAGCGTTGCGGCAGTTTACGTAAAGAAATACTAAAATTTTAACTTTGTCAAGGATCAAACCCATTGCTTTGACCAAAATTTGCTTGTTGCTAATTTGATCATAGATAACTCTGTTTGCTTCAACGCTTCTGTTCGTTTCCAATCTGAAACAAGCAAGCAGTTATACAATAGTATTAATAACGGAAATACAATGCAAAAGTTACTAATAGCGTCAAGATCACTAAGTCTCATCTTCAAAAACAGTACCAGATTCCCAATTTCCAAAATCTCAGATGCAAACACATTCAACTTTTGAGTATTTGTTGAAATTAAGAACATTTGATTTATTTAATTTTTTAATATTTCAAATTTTGGGTCCTTTTGCCGATCTCTGTTCGGTCCAGCTCTCAGTCTTAGAAATTCCAGTTAAAGGTGTAGCTGCCAGAGAAGAAGATGCTGAAATAAGAAAAACAAGGTTATTCAAATTACAATACTGTATAATGATTCCATATTATGCAAATGACAGATTTCATGACAAATTCCATGTTCTATTCCATACAAGACTGCCAAGAAGTATTCGATTTTGGCATCCAGCCTGTTGGCCGCTAATTTATTGGAATTTCCGGTTTCTCTCTTAAAGTGCTGGTTTCCTTTTGTGCAGGGCTTTTGTGGTGATTTTTTAAAACGGTATAACTTTCGCAATTTTGGGAGTTGGAAAGAGCTGTATACATCGTTTTAAAGCTTATAATCAGGACATCCACATGAGATTACGAAACTTGCAAAATTAGCAAAAAATTAGCAAAAATTTTCTGACATAACTGCTAAATATAGACCAAAAATTTTCGAACATCTGTTTTTCTAAACTGCCTAACCAGACAACAGTTCTTTTTGCGCTATCTTACAGAGGACATAATGGGCGGAGGGACGTTTTTTGGGTTTCGCTCAGTGTCACTTAACAGTTGAGAAAATTCGAAAAATGAACGAAGACACTAATTTTTTTAACTTTGCACTAAATTTTCTCGAAACTGGGAGCGTTTTAGCCAACACCAAGAAAAACGTCCCTCCGCAATAGTACGAATTTCCATTCTGGCGAAAATCTCCGGAATCTGTTGAATAGTTTTTGAGAAATCTATGTTTAAAACAAAATAACCGGAGTTTTGCCTAAATGGTTTTCCGGCCAAATCTCTAGCTGAAAGCAATAAAGTCCGGCTAGTAGGGATTCATAAAATGTGCATTTGGGCGCTGTATCGATTGAGTATAAATGGACGAAAATTGTTTGTAAGGTTTGGCAGTAATTTTGAAAAAACTGATTTCCTCGAAAATGTCCATTTTTTGACCCTCAAAACGGTTTTTTGCTTATACTGACTTAACCACTGGAGATAGCTCAAAGGTTATAAAAGCAAAAATGTTCATTTTTGTGCCCTCTTTCCAGCCATAACAAGCAAACCGGTGTCTAGTCTACCTACTAGAAGGCTAAGGCCAAAAACCAAAACTTTCTTATCTTTTGGCCTAAAAATCCGGGACTGGTCCCCGAACGTTAAAGAGCACGGAAATAGGTTATTTTGCAAGTTTTAGCTATTTACCTAAAGGATTAAAGCCGTATGAGTCAAAAATACCTGAAAGGAAACCAGCACCTTAAAGGGAGGTTCTCACGCAAAAAGATGTTTAGAATGGAAACTCGAGCAATGAAATAACAAATCCTGGAACGAAGAATACAAACCGGATGTACAGAAATTGCCAAAAACAAAAAAGTCGGATAGTCAGAGAGTCTAAGGCTAACTTTTGACAGTTCTTCGCAAGACTCTATTTTCTAGGTTCAAAAGCAAAATGATCAGCCCATTTAGATTTCTACTTGTCTTTTAGGAACGAAATTTTATTGCAGTGTGTCTGATCCCACCAGTAGCCCGAAATTAAAAGGAAAAATTCAGACTGCTGGTGGGGTTCGAATCCACTACTTTCCGATCCAGATTCGGATGCTCTGCTACTGAGCCCCAGCTCCTCTGACACAAGCTTTTCTAAGATAGCAATCAAATTTGATGCAATCTTGTTAATGTTGCACAAATGTTTACAACAACAGCCTTGCAAAATATCGATCTGTCTGATGCCTTCTTTTGGCTTTGCACTAAGCTTCGGATGTGTGCAACAAAATTAATGTGTAACTTAGATCTAATGCATGACTTCATTTCAGTGCATCTTTTGTCAATGAGAGCTGCGCTTTTAATAAGCAGCGTCAAGAAGGTTTCCGCATTTGTCCTTACACAAAAATCCGGGCTATATTTTATGAGGGTTTTCCTGCTTTTTCCCAACCGTAAAAAAGCAGGAATTTTTATATATGAGGGTTTCTGTATTTTCCCTAAAAAATGCAGAAATTTTATGTGGGTTTTTGCGTTTTCCTGATTCCAAAAGAAAGACGCATTAATTTTCCTATATATTTTGAGGGTTTTTGCGTTTTCCTAACCACAAAAACGCATTAATTTCATTCAATTTTCATGAGGGTTTTTGCGTTTTCCTAACCACAAAAACGCATTAATTTTATATTTATGATGGAAGGTTTTCTGCGTTTTCCTTGTCTTAAAAACGCAGGTTTTCTGATTAATTGCTGGCTTATTGCCAGCCAGCTATTTGGATCATCTGGCTTAATATGCTGCCGCCTGAGCCAGACAGGCTTATCTGTAGAGTCGGGGGCTTTTAAAGCCGAAGATTAGGGAATCATTGAATTGTTGTAAATGTATTAAAATAGTGGTGTAATTAGGGCAGTTATGTAATCGGAAGTGATTTGAGCGAAAAATAATGAGTTTGAGTGAGAACTTGAAACTAGTTTGAGAACTGGTGGGGGGTGGGAGGGTTCCCATGCCCCACACTCGCTCGATCTCTCACAAAATTTTCCCTATTTAGCCCTCTTTTAGCATCAAAATTCCTGTTTCGCTTAGGTAGAAAACGCCAAAATCGCCCTCTAACTTTCGAAAAATAGAAACGTCATCCAAAAAGGCCCCTGCATTTCTGGCAATTCGCCCAATAGATTTCACAAAAATATCCCAAATATTGACTGAAATTTTAGTTCTCCAAAACTGACTCCTAGTGAACCAGATGGCCCACTGGGCCTGCTGAATTATGAGATTGAAATTGCAAAGAAGCTTAGGATTTTTTCGAACAACAAAGCCTAGTAATTTTTCATGCTTTTGTAAATTCCTATTTTCTAGAATGTGAGAAGGCCTAGCCACAATTTTTAACAATCTTTCAATTCTATCCCAGAAGGATTTAATTCGGGCACATTCTACAAATGTGTGAATTAAATCTTCTGAAGCCGAAATTCCTGAAATTTGACAAAATTCACAATTTTCAGAAATTTGGCTGTTTATTTGATGCATGTGTTTTTGAGTGATCAAAACGTTATGTACCAATTTCAAATGAACATCTGATGGTATGCCCTCTACAAATTTAGTTTTCAGGGATCCCCAAATATATTCCCAGTCGGTTTTGGGAATTATTGGGAATTTTTCGGTCAATATTTCCGCCACCAATTTTGCTCTTTTAGAAAACTTTTTCAAAATTATGGCCTCATAAATTTGCTTAGTCTTAACTGTTTCTGCCGAATTTTGAACACATTCTATCGAAATTATATTTGGATTAATTTCTAGCCTGAGGGTCAGCATAGCCTTCCTTAGTTCCTTGTAAAAGTTAGGTACTAAGATTCGATAAAGTTGATTAGCGGCTATTCCCTCAACTTTTTCGTAGAAATAGTCGAAGATTGGGTGCCAAGCCTGGACCGAACCCAATTTTCTTCTAATTAAGATGGCTAGTCTTTGACTCAAGATTCTTACGTCTATATTTGGAAGGCTAAGCCCCCTTTAGTTTTTGGCAGGCAAGCGCACTCAAAGTTTATCAAAATTCTGTTGTTGACTGGATGCCAAATATAAGATTCCATTCGTTTTTTAAACTTTTCAATAATATTTCTGGAGGGACTTAGAAACCAGGTGAGGTACCAAAGGCCACAGAGATAGTAAGTCATCAGGCTGGCCACTCGGGCATAGGCTGATGACCTCTCCGGAGGGGTAGCTGACCCGAAATTCTCCAGAACTTCCTTAAACTTTTCCTCATTTTTCCAATTATCTATCCCATCTTCTGTGATGTTAACACCAAAAACTTTGACCTCCCGTTTCAGAAATTGTTTCAGTTCTTGGGGGACTTCCCTCCTTTTGAAACCGCTGGCTAAAAGTAGAGCTGTTTTCTCTACTTTTAGCTTCCCTCCAGAAATACTTTCTAATTTTCATATTCTTTGAAAATCTGTTGAACCGATTCAAAATCTTGAAGTGTAAAATTCGTGTCATCCGCATAAGCGGTGACCTTATTTTCTCTGCCTAAAATGTTGATACCGCGAATTAATCGAACATTTCGAACATGATTTAAGAAAGTTTCGTTGCATAAAACATACAAAAGTGGGGAAAGCGGGCATCCCTGGCGGACACCCCTTTCCAATTTGAACGGAAGCGACATGTAGCCATTAATTAGTAGCGAACTCTGCACAAAATTTTTCTTGTAGATGGATCCTATCCATCTACTCATTTTTGATCCAAAGCCAAATTTCTTCAAAACTAATTTGAGAAAGTCCCACTCAACTAGATCAAATGCTGCCATTTGATTTACTGAGAGAAAAATGCACGGCTTCATTTTATGTTATGCGTAATCTAGGATTCCAAGTAAACTTCAAATTCCGTCTCTGATATCTCTGCCACTTACTCCGCAAGTTTGATCTAATTTTACTAAAATTGGCATGACGCCAGAAAGACGATTAGTCAAAACTTTCGCAAAAATTTTGTAGTCCACATTCAGCATGCTGAGTGGACGCCAATTTTTTCGCTCAGATCGGTCACCTTTGCCCTTGTACAAAAGGGAAATGATTCCCATGTACATATCTTTGGGCATTTCTCCGCTTTCCAAAATTAAATTGAAAATTTTTGCGAGCCAAGGCGCAGTGAGGTAGAGACAGGAGAGGTAAAATTCTATTGCAAGCCCGTCTTTTCCTGGAACTTTTTCAAGCTTAAATTGCTTAATTGCTTTTTCAACTTCCGCTTCTGTGATTTCTGCCTCCAGTTCAGCCTGCGCACTTTCTGGTACTGAATTTTCTGTAGATTCCAGAAAAGCTGCTGCTTTTCTGGGATCTATGCCGGAGCTAGAAAATAACTTTTCATATTGCGATCTCATTTCCGCAATAATGTTTACATTTCCTGTAACTTGAGCACCTGCTTCATTTTTGAGAGAGTAAAAGTATCTTTTCTCTCCTTCCTTTTTCTCAATATTTTTCGCGTTTACGATTGAAATCACGTCATATAATTGTTCGGATTTATGAGCGCGCCCTAAAGTCTGCCCAATTTCCTTCAGTTCAATTTCTCTTAGAAGACTTTAAATTTTGCTGATTTTGATCATTGCACGCTTGCGCTTCTGTTAACCGGTTTTCTAGATTAGAGATTTCCAGACGCCTTCTGTGCGCCATTGCTCGGCTGTGAAATTTGAACAAGTTTTTCGCTTCTTTCTTGAACCAGTTCCAATTTTCAAGAATTTCAGCATGCGTCTGCGATTGTTCAAATAAATTTTGCGCGTCATATCTAAGTTTAGCGAAGTCTAGTGAAAAGAAATGATCTTTGAAGACCATCCTATTCATTTTCCAATAGGATGGTCCTCTCGCCTGATGAAACAGGGAGTCAGCAATCTTCGCCTTCAAAATTGAGTGATCTGAAAAAGAAACAGGACTGTATTGAACAGACATAAAAGCTCCAAGATGCCGCTTTGCGACATAAATTCTATCAATCTTGCTACGACAATCTTGATTCACACTTATGCAACTGAATTATCGGTTTTTTGGATATTTCTCGCGGAAAACGTCTGCAAATTTGTACTCTTTTTCCAAATTCTTAAATTCATTTCGCCCTTTTGTGGTGTACATAATAGCTGCAGCTGAGGTAGCCGTAGACTCTCTATCCAGTTTAACATCAGGTACAAAATTGAAATCGCCTCCCAAGACCAAAATTGCATCATTTGAAGTTTTCTTTTTCAAAATTTCTAACAAATTTACGAAAAAGGCTGGTCTTCTTTCATATTTTATTAATGTTTATGCATCAACAATTAAATAATAACTAAAATTAACTTGCAAAATTGTTTTCAGCATTTTACTTGCTACTTACCAACATTTCTACTGCTTTGACCCTGTTAAATTTGCTGCATCATTTGGCTGGGTTTCATTCAGAGGGGTAAATATTATAGCTGAAAGGGGGGAAAATATCACGGGGGGAAAATATTATACCCTATAGGGGGAAAAATATCACGGGGAGAAAATATTATACGACACCGGCTATCGGCCTAGAGCAGTTTGCAGTGCAGTTTATTATTGCAGTGCAGTGCAGTTTTTTCGGATGTTATCTTAGAAAAATAGCACAGCATAGCATAAAAAATTAGCAAAACTAGATTTGGAGTCCATTTTAAGCTTAGTGGCTCTATTTTGTAAATTTCTGACTGATGATCTGTATCCCAGTCGGCGGCCGGCCGGCCGGTGTCGCATGCTAAGACTTCCCCCATGCTAAGTTTTCCCCAGGGGGAAATTCTAGCATGCCTGAATTTCCCCCTCTAATATTAGCCTAAAAGAGGAGAATGGAGAATTCGGTATGCTGAAATGTTCACAATCTTATTTTAATGATTTAATTGTAATTTAGAAGTAATGAAGATCCTTCTCATCTGCTTCGGCATTAAGAAATCTTTATACAACCAGTTTTTTCACAGCGCTGGTATTTAGTATAGGTGTGGTGTTAAAGTTCCCACTAGTTATGTATGTAATTTTTATTAAATATAAACCAAAAAACGGGCAAGTATTAACTTAATGGCGTTTCTTAATCGTATCGCATGCTTAAGTTTAATGGAAAAACGAAATTCTGCTGACTCTACCGCTAGTTTTCCAAAAATCGTGGGCAAAACCATTGGGTTTTTATTTGTTATTTATTAAGTCAAATACGACAGCTGTCTGTGACTCCTAGTGCGGTGCAAAAGCAGAATCATATTTGTTAAAGAGAATTCTACTATTTCCCTTATTATTTCTATCTTGCGTCCAGTCGGACGTGTGAAATGATGAATAAACCAATGAAAACTTTGACTATTTACTTATTTTCTGTAAATTGTTCATAAACTATATCGCAGTTTGAATCTTGACAAATAGATCGGAGAATCTCTAACAATGTCTAAATAGATTTATAAGTCGTAACCATCAAAAGTTTCCTCCATTCCCCGGTATGAAGCTTTCTCGTGATCTGGAGGTGTGGATGCAACGCATGGGGATGTGACACTTTCCCTTCTTTAGGAAAAAGAACCTCTTTATGGATCCTAGATCATTAGGGAAGAATAAGTCCAATCATGAACACTACTAGCTTTGCTATGACCTAGCCCAAGGCGTAAATCCGTAACACTCCATCCACTACTATTCAGAGAGCGGGCCTACAAACGTACGGCGATAAAAATCTTTTCTTGGGAAAAGCGAGACTTTAGCATTCGCCATCCGTGGTCTGTGGTTACTTGTATGGTTACTATGCTCAACGTGTGCCTTGTATTTTGTTTAGAGTTGTGGCTGCGAATGATCAAATTGTGCCGAAGAACTGTAGTACATAGCTGGTGTTTCCGAAAAGTAGTTTATCAGTCATCCCTAGAACTTCTGACTTTATATTTAAAAAGCATAGAAAGGCGAGCAGCAACACAAGCTGAAAGCTGAAAAATTCGAGCTAAGTCACGAAGAGCAGTTAGCTAAATAACATAAACAGGCCGATAATTATAAATAAAAATCAGTATATATTTACAAAACTTTGTTAAAACAGTACTTCAATTAAACTAAACAGAAGGAAAAGTAAAATTGAAGGGTACAAGGGTATGTAATATGTAGTATGTAATCAAAACAGTGCTCCAGATGCTTTCTTATCTTTGACTGAATAAACTTCTTTCTCTGCGGACAGCCGCCATGCAAAATCTGTGGCGACTGTAATGCTATGCGACAGTCGAATACTCCTTTTCGCTCCTGGCATGGCATTATGTTGACCAGGCTGTCGACTTTCTTTCTGCTACAAAGGCTTAATCTGATTTCTTAGATTTGAATCTGGTTTGAAGACTGTTGCCATTGAATCGTATATGCATACTTCGTTATTCAAGTGACAGGAAAGAATCCAGTGATTTCCTTCGGTATGATGGATTTGAACGCTTCCGTTTTCCACTTGTTTGAATCCATCCTTCACATATCCCAGCAGAGTATCCTGACGACCAGCTGACTGAAATTTTGCTCGGAGCAGAGTTTGGGCTGATTGATTCGAGCGTTACTTAGAGAGTAACCATTTCAAGAGTATCCTTATGTTCAGTCAGCATGACTACATTACCAAAATTCGTCCATGACTGGCAAGTGCCAGGAACGTTTGCCTTTTCGCTGTCTGCTTCACCAGTTACGTCAACATTGCTTTTTCCTTTACAACGCTGTTTTGCTTTTCTCGGGATAGCTGTATCAATTTCATGACCCAACTTTTGTTGAATCTTCCTAGTAGCTAAAATAAATAAACTTCTTTGCTAAGTAAATTAAAATAGCTTCAGCAACGTCCCATATCATACATTGCAAATAATAAACGAAATGATAATACTAATAACTTATGATTAAATTTGGAAATAGAAAAACAAGCCTAATGCAATACAAAGACAAAGCTACAAACAGTTCCAACCTGAACTGTGAAATGAGTTTTGCGTTTGCTAGGCTAAACTAAAATTCTGCCTAAGAAATAATCCAGAAAAACTCGAAGAACAAAAAATTGAGAACCCAAGGACCCGAATCAAAAGTAGGCCGCGTCAGAGCAAAGCGTGTACAAAAACTCCATTCATCCAAAATGAAGCTTTGCAACAACCGAGAAACATTCAAAAAACTAGGCACTTAGTCTTTCAGCTAAGCAGCAGCAGTCTTAGACGCAAAAAACATCAAAGAAAGCGTATTTTTTGGATATCAAAAGCGTATATTCGAATGGCTTTAAAAGTATCGATTAAAACGTATATTGTATATACGCTTACAAAGTGCGAAACAAACGAGATACAAAAACAAAAAGAAAAAGATAATATTGTTACTTGATTGCTGATTTTGTGTGTGTTTGCTCAACGTGTGCTTTGTATTTTGTTTAGAGTTATGGCTACGAATGATCAAATTGTGCCGAAGAACTGTAGTACATAGCTGGTGTTTCCGAAAAGTAGTTTATCAGTCATCCCTAGAACATCTGACTTTATATTTAAAAAGTATAGAAAGGCGAGCAGCAACACAAGCTGAAAGCTGAAAAATTCGAACTTAGTCACGAAGAGCAGTTAGCTAAATAACATAAACAGGCTGATAATTATAAATAAAAATCAGTATATATTTACAAAACTTCGTTAAAACAGTACTTCAATTAAACTAAACAGAAGGAAAAGTTAAATTGAAGGGTAGAAGGATATGTACCTCTTCTATTCTGTAAACCAAAATTGAGAAGGCTGAATCCGAGAAGAAGCTAGTTTTACTGGGACATCCTTTAAAGTGCTCAAAACAGTGCTCCAGATGCTTCCTCATCTTTGACTGAATAAACTTCTTTCTCTGCGGACAGCTGCCATGCAAAATCTGTGGTGATTGCAATGCTATGCGACAGTCGAATACTCCTTTTCGCTCCAGGCATGGCATTATGTTGACCACTGTTGGCTGTCGACTTTCTTTCTGCTACAAAGGCTTAATCTGATTTCTTAGATTTGTATCTGGTTTGAAGACTGTTGCCATTGCCAAATGCAATACAAAGACAAAGCTACAAACAGTTCCAACCCGAACTGTGAAATGAGTTTTGAGTTTGCTAGGCTAAAAATTAAAATTCTGCCTAAGAAATATTCCAGAAAAACTCGAAGAATAAAAAATTGAGAACCCAAGGACCCGAATCAAAAATAGGTCGCGTTAGAGCAAAGCGTGTACAAAAACTCCATTCATCCAAGATGAAGCTTTGCAACAACCGAGAAACATTCAAAAAACTAGGCACTTAGTCTTTCAGCTAAGCAGCAGCAGTCTTAGACGCAAAAAACATCAAAGAAAGAGTATTTTTTGGATATCAAAAGCGTATATTCGAGTGGCTTTAAAACGTATCGATTAAAACGTATATTGTATATACGCTTACAAAGTGAGAAACAAACGAGAGACAAAAACAAATAGAAAAAGAGAATATGGTGACTTGATTGGTGATTTTGTGTCGACCTTGACCAACTGAAACAATGACCTCAATAACCCAAATTTACTGACGAAATGCAAAAATGATAGTGCAAAGATAAAATATAAATTTCAAAGATTTTGGACACAAATTCAATAGTTACTAAACCGACAAGCACCAGTAAAACTTTGCCCTAACGCTAACCTTCCAATTCCTCCATATATTCAGCTCATTTTGGACGAGTTGCGCTATGTCGCATTGATGTTACGCAAACAGTGTAAAATAGCAAAAAATCAGCTGAAACAAGGAAAATATTTAAAAAGTCGTTGCGGGTACAATATAAGTCGTAACCACCAAAAGTTTCCTCCATTCCCCGGTATGAATCTTCCTCGTGATCTGGAAGTGTGGATGCAACGCATGGGGATGTCACACTTTCCCTTCTTTAGGAAAAAGAACCTCTTTATGGATCCTAGATCATTAGGGAAGAAAAAGTCCAATCACGAACACTACTAGCTTTGCTATGACCCAGCCCAAGGCGTAAATCCGTAACACTCCATCCACTACTATTCAGAGAGCGGGCATACGGCGGCGACGGCGTACGGCGACAAAAATCTTTTCTTGGGAAAAGCGAGGCTTTAGCATTCGCCATCCGTGGTTTGTGGTTACTTGTGTGGTTACTATGCTCAACGTGTGCTTTGTATTTTGTTTAGAGTTATGGCTGCGAATGATCAAATTGTGCCGAAGAACTGTAGTACATAGCTGGTGTTTCCGAAAAGTAGTTTATCAGTCATCCCTAGAACTTCTGACTTTATATTTAAAAAGTATAGAAAGGCGAGCAGCAACACAAGCTGAAAGCTGAAAAATTCGAACTTAGTCACGAAGAGCAGTTAGCTAAATAACATAAACAGGCTGATAATTATAAATAAAAATCAGTATATATTTACAAAACTTCGTTAAAACAGTACTTCAATTAAACTAAACAGAAGGAAAAGTAAAATTGAAGTGTAGAAGGGTATGTAATACCTCTTCTATTCTGTAAACCAAAATTGAGAAGGCTGAATCCGAGAAGAAGCTAGTTTTACGGGGACATCCAGATGCCAGAGTGCTCCAGCCAGATGCTTTCTCATCTTTGACTGAATAAACTTCTTTCTCTGCGGACAGCTGCCATGCAAAATCTGTGGTGATTGCAATGCTATGCGACAGTCGAATACTCCTTTTCGCTCCTGGCATGGCATTATGTTGACCACAGTTGGCTGTCGACTTTCTTTCTGCTACAAAGGTTTAATTTGATTTCTTAGATTTGAATCTGGTTTGAAGACTGTTGCCATTGAATCGTATATGCATACTTCGTTATTCAAGTAACAGGAAAGAATCCTGTGATTTCCTTTAGTATGATGGATTTGAACGCTTCCATTTTCCACATGTTTGAATCCATCCTCCACATATCCCAGCAGAGTATCCTGAAGACCAGCTGACTGAAATTTTGCTCGGAGCAGAGTTTGGGCTGATTGATTCGAGCGTTACTTAGAGAGTAACCATTTCAAGAGTATCCTTATGTTCAGTCAGCATGACTACATTACCAAAATTCGTCCATGACTGGCAAGTGCCAGGAACGTTTGCCTTTTCGCTGTCTGCTTCACCAGTTACGTCAACATTGATTTTTCCTTTACAACGCTGTTTTGCTCTTCTCGGGATAGCTGTATCAATTTCATGACCCAACTTTTGTTGAGTCTTCCTAGTAGCTAAAATAAATAAACTTCTTTGCTAAGTAAATTAAGTAAATAGTTTCAGCAACGTCCCATATCATACATTGCAAATAATAAACGAAATGATAATACCAATAACTTATGATTAAATTTGGAAATAGAAAAACAAGCCTAATGCAATACAAAGACAAAGCTACAGACAGTTCCAACCCGAACAGTAAAATGAGTTTTGAGTTTGCTAGGCTAAATTAAAATTCTGCCTAAGAAATAATCCAGAAAAACTCGAAGAATAAAAAATTGAGAACCCAAGGACCCGAATCAAAAATAGGCCGCGTTAGAAGAAAGCGTGTACAAAAACTCCATTCATCCAAAATGAAGCTTTGCAACAACCGAGAAACATTTAAAAAACTAGGCACTTAGTCTTTCAGCTAAGCAGCAGCAGTCTTAGACGCAAAAAACATCAAAGAAAGCGTATTTTTTGGATATCAAAAGCGTAATTCGAATGGCTTTAAAACTTTAAAAGCTTTATTGTATATACGCTTACAAAGTGAGAAACAAACGAGATACAAAAACAAATAGAAAAAGAGAATATTGTGACTTGATTGGTGATTTTGTGTCGACCTTGACCAACTGAAACAATGACCTCAATAACCCAAATTTACTGACGAAATGCAAAAATGATAGTGCAAAGATAAAATATAAATTTCAAAGATTTTTGACACAAATTCAATAGTTACTAAACCGACAAGCACCAGTAAAACTTTGCCCTAACGCTAACCTTCCAATTCCTCCATATATTCAGCTGATTTTGGACGAGTTGCGCTATGTCGCATTGATTTTACGCAAACAGTGTAAAATAGCAAAAAATCAGCTGAAACAGGGAAAATATTTAAAAATTCGTTGCAGGTGCAATAGAAGTCGTAACCTCCAAAAGTTTCCTCCATTCCCCGGTATGAATCTTCCTCGTGATCTGGAGGTGTGGATGCAACGCATGGGGATGTCACGCTTTCCCTTCTTTAGGAAAAAGAACCTCTTTATGGATCCTAGATCATTAGGGAAGAATAAATCCAATCACGAACACTACTAGCTTTGCTATGACCCAGCCCAAGGCGTAAATCCGTAACACTCTATCCACTACTATTCAGAGAGCGGACCTACAAACGTACGGCGATAAAAATCTTTTCTTGGGAAAAGCGAGGCTTTAGCATTCGTCATCCGTGGTTTGTAGTTACTTGTATGGTTACTATGCTCAACGTGTGCTTTGTATTTTGTTTAGAGTTATGGCTGCGAATGATCAAATTGTGCCGAAGAACTGTAGTACATAGCTGGTGTTTCCGAAAAGTAGTTTATCAGTCATCCCTAGAACTTCTGACTTTATATTTAAAAAGCATAGAAAGGCGAGCAGCAACACAAGCTGATAGCTGAAAAATTCGAACTTAGTCACGAGAGCACGTTAGAGCAAAGCGTGTACAAAAACTCCATTCATCCAAAATGAAGCTTTGCAACAACCGAGAAACATTCAAAAAACTAGGCACTTAGTCTTTCAGCTAAGCAGCAGCAGTCTTAGACGCAAAAAACATCAAAGAAAGCGTATTTTTTGGATATCAAAAGCGTTTATTCGAATCGCTTTAAAACGTTTCGGTTAAAACGTATATTGTGTATACGCATATTTCCTATAAAACGTATATTTCCTATTTTACACTTCGAGGCTTGAATTCTTGAATATCTACGTTTCGAGTTTTACGTTTGTTTATAAACATTTAAATGTATATAAAACCAAAATTACTAACCTTTTTCTGTAACAGCAAATCAGACCTGGGCTTAGGCTACCACTAGTCTATCACCGCACCCAACACTCTAAAACTACCTACCTGATGTCTAAGCGAGGCTCGACACCCCTAGTTGGTAAAAGATATGGGGTGCGTTTCACGAAGCTATCTTAAGTTATTACTTACGATTAAACTTAAGATAAACTTAAGATTTAACTTATGGTGTGCCTAAGACATAACATAAAGTGTTGCACAAACCTTCTCTTAGGGCCATCTTAAATTTTGAACTTAAGTTTTGCCTTAGTAAAAACGTTTCTACTTAAGTTGAGCTTAATTCAAATTTCCCGCCTAATTTTAAGTCATAACTTAGTGAAAAGTTTATTTCCACGTACAAATTTATTTTAAAAGCGGTTATGTGCACATTGGACACTGCGGTTTTCGTTTTGACCGCAACTACACTACATACGTTCATTTCGTTCAGTTTTCCGCTTGATTCAGAATTTTCCATAATTTTCAAATCTTTCAAAACAGGTCGAAACTCAAGTGCCAAAGTTAGCATTGATCAAGAATACTCAATCATCTCAAATTTATTATTTTTGGAGCTTAAAACTGCTTTAATTGTGGCTTAATGTAGGGTTATACCTACATTAAGTTTAAGAGGAAACTTACGAGGAAAGTGGAACTTAAAACTGCTTCGTGAAACGCCTACTTTAAAGTTATAACTTAAGTTGAACCTTAAAGTTACGTCTTAGGAATTAATTTTAAGACTTATTTGTGCAACAGTTTAAGTTGCAACTAGAACTAAAATCCAACTTAAGATAAACGTAGAACTTAAGTAGGCTTCGTGAAACGCACCCATGTTTTCCCCTTCCTCACCTTCGACCTCCGTTTTTTCTAATTTTTCTAACTGCTTTAGCGCCCGGCGACAACGGCATTCAGCGCCCGCTGCATCCTCCAGCCGCTCCAGACCCACACAACACTACAAAAATTAGAAGACAAGGTGAAAAACAGTAAATAAGTTAATATCTTTAAATTAAATGCAAAGAATCGTTAGCTCTAAAATCCTTAACGCCATTGCCACCCAATAGGAGTGTCGGTGTGTAAAAGAAAATTCCATAATTTGTTTTTCACTCAAAGCGCATCTGAGTGCACTGGCGTTGTCATACCTTTTTAACAGATACATAATCGCGTTTTGTCGTATCCACGTAAAGGCAATCAGTTCAATTGGTCTCTCAGGGTAACTTGATACCACCTTTGCTGGAAATAATGACCTTGATGTTTTCTGGTTTGTGTGACAATTCCCACAAAAAGGAGCCGCTGTTCAAATTTTGACAGTCATTGTCAAATTTAACCACTTATGATTGCAGATTAAGGGGAGCTGAAAAAGGAATGAAGAGAGAAAGGGAAAGAAAACAGAGGACACGTTATGAACTTGTTAAACTGATAAGCATTACTCTTTTGTATTAATTCATTAAAGATGCGTAACTTTTCTTAGCCTTAACAGTAGAGCGTTAGACGAATAAATGTTGTACATTTACTGCAAATTGTTGCAAATTGTAATTTTTAATTAGTACAGTACAGGTCCAAAAGTTGGACATGGCATGGCCGACGAGAACCCAGTACTCGTACAGATTTCATACTGAGGTAACATCTTGCTAGTTTACAGAATAGATATGGAATTATGAAGTACTATGAAAGACGTTTGAAATATGTTTATATTTCCTAAGGATCATTTGTTCATAAATGATCGTTAGTATATCATCATAAAATCATTTGTCTTGTGTAGAGTTACTACATACTACATAGGATGTTGAGATATAACAAAATTACCACAATTCTCACTTCATTTGAGGAAACGGAAAAAGACTACTAGTAATTCATCCTATAATGCAATATACATTCAATTATAAACCAATCTAGGTGCGAGCCATTTATTTATTGCAATATTTCCAATGTAGAGGTATTAACAGATTCTGGAATAGTTCCCGACAGTAGTGGCAGAAGTGAGTATTTCAATTTTTTGTATTTGATTGAAGTCACAATTCTTGCACCATTACAGCTGCTTAACTAGGATAACTACTCAAATACCGGAAGTTTCGTCAGTTCTTAAATTTCCGCTAAGAGTTTAAATGCTGCTAAACAAATTCAACAAAAGCGGGACATAAAAGTGGCCGATTTGTGTTGATAAATTAAGGTTTTAGTTTCAACAAATAAGCAACAGACAGGGAACCTGAAAAACTTTCAATACAGCTTCTCTGGTACCGCAAGAAGGCCTGAGTTGAACAAAGTATAAAAATGTTTGAAAAGCTGTATTAGTTAGTGCTCAATAAGCCCGGTTCATACTTTTTGTGCTTTTGTGCTTTGTGCTTTTGTCCTTTTCTATGAGTGCTTTGTGCTTTGTCCTTTGTGCTTTGTCCTTTGTGCTTTTGTCCTTTGTCCTTTGTGCTTTGTGCTTTGTGCTCATGAGGATGGATTCATACTTCTCGTGGGGACAGCAAAGCACAAGTATAGATTTAGTCTCCTGACATAAGGAAACATAGAAAGTATGTATATTTTCAGCCACAATTCAAATAGAGAAGAAAGTTTCAAAATCTTTAAAAACCAAAATATAAGGTTGTCTGTCAGTGATTAACTTCTAAACCGCATATTTACCAAAGCAACAGCAGAAAATAATTTAAAAAATATTTGTTAACAAATAAAGCCAAAGTAATTATAAAAATCAACACATTGAAATTATGCAGTGGATTAAAATTAAAAATTAAATGCCTACAATCTAGATATATAATTTTTTAATTTTCTATAATTTTTCTTATTTTTCCATCATTTATTTATTTATTTATGTCTTCTTTGATACCGTATTCAATCTCTTCTGATTCGCCGCCTTCTCTCTTCTATTGGGTAATGCCACAAGTACTGCAATTTGATTGGCTAAGCACAAAAGCACAACTCAATATGTTGAACTCGGCTCAACATTCGAAAGCACACCCGAAAGCACAAAAGCACAAAAGCACAAAGCACAAAGCACAGTTTTGAAGTATGAATTAGAAAAGCACAAAGCACAAAGCACTGTGCTTTTCCAAAAAGTATGAACCGGAAAGCACAAAGCACAAAGCACAAAAGCACAAAAGGACAAAGCACAAAGCACAAAGCACATGAAGTATGAACCGGGCTATACTTTGCAGTGTTTTGGCGTAGGTTGTCGTATGCCTGCTGTATCGAAAATAAAATTAAATAAACAAATGCTCACAATAACACAAACAGTAGATAAGAATTGAATTTCGAGTCCAGTAAAATAACAAACTTTTATAGTATGAAATATTTTTGCTGAATTTACTCAATTGAGAATACGTTCAGAACTTTTAAATATAAAATGGAAACGTTAATAGCTTCGACCCCACCAATCAGATGGCTTGTGGAAACAGTTACGGTGTTTTGTTACGTTGAGTAAGCAATATTGCAAGGATAATTTCTATACATCATTAAATCTATCCAGTCTTGAAACAATTTTACTCGAAAAGAGTACCTTAGTAAAAGCTTTAATTTAGTATAGTTGTTCATGCCAATACTTTCTTGTTTTCTGTTTTCACATGGCCTTGAAGAGCTAAGTATCGAAAGCAATTTTCGCTTGATAATTCTAAAATAAGTTCCCAAGCTTTGAACCGAACAATTCTGTTTCAGTTTTAAATTCCGAACGCTAATAATTTGTCTTGTTTTGGAGAACATATTATAAGGAAATATATCTATAAACGAGCGTAAAGGATATATGTTTACCAATTTAGCATAATAATAGTTATCGTTAATAGTTAATAATATCCTCCACAAGGGCTGACGACAAGTTTGGTTTCATGCTCTAAAAACGACGAAGGCCCCATACACTAGCAATGGTTTCTTTGCCCGGCTATCATGATTAGCCCCAGCAAAATAGGCATATTAGAGTTGCATTTTCCAGTCCATCATGAATGTGTTCCCTTATTACTGCAAAATCGCGAATCGAAGCTGTCAGTTCTCGCTATAATTTAAACCTAAGCAGCTTTTCCCGAACATTGCGCTCCTCGGACTGACCAGATGCAAGGATATGGGACAAAATCTTTATCCAGATCGCAAGTATTAAATCAGTAAGTTACTTTCAACTTTTAATGACAACCAATTTAATAAGAAGAGTTGTTGCATTAAACAATAAATATGTAAATAAATATAATTTATTAAATAAATTAAATAAAATTTAAAAATAAATAATAAACAATAAGGCTACTCATAAATAATAAACAATAAGGCTACTCATAAATAATAAAGAATATGGCTACTCATTGCGATGATATTTTTGCTTCATACTAAGTTTGCGTTAATTCTTGTACAGGGATGAGGGAGCTTTTAGAACTAGAAAACTAGTTTGTTTGACTCAAATGAGAATTTTAGAAGCGAAACCTTTTAACCTAACTTGATCATTTTCCCATGTTTAACACATGTCGAGGTCACCTTTGTAGGGATCTACAGCACAGATAGAAGCAATATTACGCAAAACGCTCTGGTCTTGTTTTGAGGATCCATTGGGACTACAAACTATGTGAAAATGAGCAAACTCGGAGATGGTCGAAAAAGCGGCCAAAAAACGACCCCCCCTAAGCTGATTTTTTATATTTGAATCTGCTTTTAAAACGGTTGCCATTGAAGCATATATATATATATATATATATATATATATATATATATATATATGTGTATATATATATATATATATATATATATATGCATACACACATATATATTATGCCGAATAGATTAAATTAATAGAATTAATAGAATTAAAATTGAAGATTATTCATAAGCGGCAAGCATTTTGCCGATTATTCATAATCGGCAACGTCTTTTGCCGATTACTCATAATCTGCAAAATTGCTTGCCGATTATTCATAATCGGCAAGATTTTCCCCGATTATTCATAATCGGCAACGACTTCTTGCCGAATATTTTAAATGCTACATTTTGCAATATTTTCTTGATGTACTGTCAAATATTCCTTTAATGCGACTTCCAAAATATACTAAATGAATGAAATTTATTACAATTATTTAATGTATTCGCATTTATAGTTTCTGAAGAGTTGTAAGCAAGAATTCTGAAGAGAAAGTACCAGACTTCACTAGCTAATCGTTTTACTTGGTTACTCGAATGGACTTGCGGGAATCTTACTTTGCTCTGTTCAGGATCTTACAGCAACAAAAGGAAGATGTACAGATTTAAATAATGAACAACAATTGAAAGTCGTTGACGAATTGAAGTCTTTAAACATCCTCAACACTTTGTACAGTAGAATCAATTTGGAACTTGTGTTTCACAAATTTTTCTCCCCTCAAGAAGTTCCCGCTCGGAATATTTCTCTGAGACAAGCAGTCTGCAGGGAAACTGGAGGACAGGGGGTTTCAAAGTGCAACTGCTCTGCAGGTTGCAAGACGGCAAGATGTGGTTGTGTCTGCAGTGGAGTACTGTGCTGTAGTCCCTGCCACCCATCCAAAAGCTGTGCCAACCAAAGCTGTTAAATAAAAAGAACAGTTCTAGAAAATTCTATTAAAACAGCCAACTTTAAATAAAGCTATAAATGCGAATAGATTAAATAATTTTAATAAATTCCATTCATTTTGTATATTTTGGAAGTCGCATTAAAGGAATATTTGACAGTACATCAAGAAAATATTGCAAAATGTAGCATTTTAAATATTCGGCAAAAAGTCGTTGCCGATTATGAATATTAGGGATCGACCGGAACTCCAAAAAACCGGAACCGGAACCGGAACCGGAACTGGCTTTTAAAAGCCGGAACCGAAACCGGAACTGGAACCAGCTCTTTAACACTAAAATCGAAAATTTTTTCTGACGTTTTGGACAATTTTTGCAGAATTTTTTGCTTTTTTGTAGTTACTAGAACATTGTAGTAACGTTTGAATTATATTTTATATAGTTATTTCAATGCACGAACATGAAATTTGCAATTTATTAAGAGATTTTTGTCTCATAGCATAGTTAAACTTTACTACATATATACATAACTTTAAAACTAAAATTTAAAATTATACACGGTATGAATATGCTATATTTATATTATTCGATCTGTATTTTGCATTATATATACGAATTTCGATGAATCATTTAATCGAATGCAAGTTGACTTTTAAAGCAGATTTACTGGCAAATAAAATTTAGTTTCTTAATTATAAATAGTTAAGCTGAATTTTCAATTAAGCTTAATAAGTAGACAGAAACTGATTCCACGAAATTTTTGCGAGCTCCAGAAACTGCTCTTACAGCTGTCGGCAAAATAAGTCAGAAACATGTTTAGTTTTTATCTGGCTTGTCTGATAATTTCTAGTCATTATCAAAAAGTTCATTTAACCTTACTAGAGCTCTAGGAAAAGTTGCAGCATTTTCAAAACGCAAAATAAAACATAATGATGCCATTTACATTTTCAGAAAACAAAAGATATCTATTACCATTTTAGTTTACTTTTATTCTCTCCGTACTTCAGAAAAATTCAAATTTTTCTGAAAATTACTGTTCTTGCATAAATTCCGTAAATCTAATCTGGGTATGAACTTAGGTAACATCAGCTGTATACAAAAGCTAGCTAGCTTCATCAGGATTTTAAAATTTTAAATGATGTTTCTTCAAAAGATTTTTAAAAACCCTTGCCGTTTGTTCCATCCATAATTTTTTAGTAATTTTGTTGATCTGCGCACTGGATTAATTTCTAAACAAACAGCAATAAACTTAGTCCATATTTAAAGTCCAGTCTCGATTTAAACAATTAAAAAGATTAAATTTAAGCTAAAACTGACATTTGATTATACAACAGCGCACTCTATAATTTTGAAATAGCATAGGTCGACGCCAAGGCTTCAATAATTTCAACTCAGCATTAGTTATATTTACCACTACTTAAATTGAAAAGTATCGGCGGTCTTGTGATATCTAATCTGAGTTATTATATAAGTATTATATATTCTTGTTTTGTAATATATATATTAAAATTCATAACAAGGATACATTAGACATTATTATTACAAATTCTAAACATTCTAAGTAATGTAATAGCGCCGCAGGCGAAAATTTTTGACTAAGTCATATTCTGGTTATAAGAGAATCGCAGTTTTTCAGAAAGTTTTAAAGAAGTTTGATAAAATTTTTGAAAATTTTAATACAATTTTACTGTCGATAATAGGCTAAAATTGGTTCCGGTTCCGGTACGTTTTCAAAAACGGAACCGGAACCAAAAAGTACCGGAACCGGAATTCCGGTCAATCCCTAAAAAAATATATATATATATATATATATATATATATATATATATATATATATATATATATATATATATATGTATATATATATATACTTCGTTATTCAAGTAACCGGAAAGAATCTGGTGATTTCTTTTGGTATGATGGATTTGAACGCTTCCATTTTCCACACGGTTGAATCAATCCTCTACATATCCCGGCAGAGTATCCTGAGGACCAGCTGACTGAAATTTCGCGCGAAGCAGAGTTTGGCTTGATTGATGAGAGCATTACTTAGCCATTCACCATTTCTAAGAGCCTTATCTTCAGTCAGCATGACTACATGACCAAAATTCTTCCATTCTTTCTGTCCATGTGCCAGGAACGGCTGCAATTAAAATTCCATTAAACATTAAACATTAAATATTCCAATTAAACTTATATCCATAGCTGAAAAAGTTTTGGGTTACGATATATAGCTTCCTGATTTGCAAAAGGAATCGCTTTAATTTCCAGATCTTCATTTTCGCCATGAATGTATCCAATTTTATGAATTACAACGGGCCCAGCCATTAAACGATCTTGACCGAAAAACTGTAGTACATAGCTGGTGTTTCCGAAACGTAGTTTATTAGTCATACTTAGAACTTCTGACTTTATATTTAAAAGGTATGGAAAGGCGAGCAGCAACACAAGCAGAAAGCTGGAAAGCTAGTACTTAGTCACTAAGAGCAGTTAGCTAATAAAGGAACAGGCGGATAATTATAAATAAAAATTAGTATATATTTACAAAAACTTCGTTAAAATGGAACTTAAATTAAAGTAAACAGAAAGAAAGGTAAGATTGAAGGATTGAAGGGTATGTTACGTCTGATATTCTGTAAACCAAAATTGAGAAGGCTGAAACCGACAAGAGCTACAGTTTTACCGGGAAACACTCTTAAACGTCCCGTCCCAAAACCGTGCTTCAGATGCTTTCTCATCTTTGACTGAACAAACGTCTTTCTCTGCGGACAGCCGCCATGTGATATCTCTGTGGCGTTTGCTATGCTATGCGATAGTCGAATACTCCATTTTGCTGCTGGCATGGCATTACGTTGACCAGGCTGGCGACTGTCTTTCTGCTACAGAGCTTTAAGCTGATTTCTTAGATTTGAAGCTGGTATAAAACCGATATGTACTTCGGTATAAAAACTGTTGAATACAAACTACTATATATACTTCCTTATTCAAGTAACCGGAAAGAATCCAGTGATTTCCTTTAGTATGATGAATTTGAAAGCTTCCATTTTCCACACGTTTGCACCAAGCCTCCACATATGCCAGCAGAGCAGAGTATCCTGAAGACCAACTGACTGAAATTTCGCTCGAAGCAGAGTTTGGCCTGATTGATGAGAGCATTACTTTCAGTCACCATTTCAAGATCCTTATCCTTATCTTCAGTGAGCATGACTACATTACCAAAACTCTTCCATGTCTGGCCAGTGCCAGGATCGGCTGCCTCTCCACTTTCTGCCAGGAATGGTTGCCTCTTCGCTACCTGATTCCCCAGTTACGTTACAACATAACTTTGTCCTTACAACGCTGTTTTGCTTTTTTCGACATAGCTGTATCAATTTCATGACCAAAATTTTGTTGACTCTTCCTAGTATCTAAAACAAATAAACATTTTTCTTAAGTAAATAGCTTCAGCAACGTCCAATATCATACATTGCAAATAATAAACAAAATGATAACACTATTAACTAATAATTAAATTTTAAATAAAAAACAAGACCAATTCAATACAAAAACAAAGCTATGAACAGTTCCAACCCGAACTGTGAAATGATTTTTGAGTTTGCTAAGCTAATTTTAATTTCTTAGTAAGAAATAATCCAGAAAAAAATCGAGGAATAAAAAATTGAGAACCCAAGGGTCCCTCTCAAAATAAACTAGGCTGTGTTAGAGCAAAGCGTCTACAAAAAGTCCATTCATCCAAAATGGTCTATAAAGCTTTGCAACAACTGACAAACGTCCAAAAAACCACCACCATAAATATTTCAACGAAGCAGCTGCAGTATAAAATGTTACTTGCTGAATGCAAAAACCAAGATGCAAAAGAAAACATCAAAGAAACCGTATTTGTTGGAGATCAAAAACTTATATACGATTACAAAGTGAGAAACAAACAAGATACAAAAACAAAAAGAAAAAAGAATATTGTGACTTGATTGCTGATTTTGTAAACATATTAGCTTCTATATTTCTCAAGCTTCTTTCGCTATTTTGTTGCAAGAGTTAAACGTCCACATGTATTACTGTTATTAGCAAGAGTCCATAAAATTGTCCGTTATATTATTGAAGAAGATAAGCCACTAGAGGGCTTCTCTTCTTGACATTGTGCAACAGTGCTCCGACCACAATACGTGAATGTTCCCCCTTTTGGTGCGGGGGTCGTCGTCAAGCATATCCCCTCCCCGTTTAGTGGGGGGGGGGTGTGTGCAAAAGGGGTCACCGTTTGGTGGGAGGTATGATGAGTAAATTGGACACTTCTGAAAGTGCATGTGCGCAGACAGATTGGTAAAGTTTTGCAATTATCGCATTCTGTCCGGACAGATGAGTAAATTATCTATGTGTCCAGAGCAGGGTTGGACACATGCGTAACAATAAACAAATAATGCAAAATATTTGTGTATAGCTGTTTTTAACTTAGTATTACTATTATATTATTATTATTATTATAGTATATTATTAAATTAGTATTGTTTTTACTTTATTCCTATAATAGTATATGCATAGTTCTAGAGGTTGCTATTATTATTTTTATTAGCTTAAATTTTTTAAATCTCAGTTTTTCTTGTCACCTTTAGTGTTAAAGGGTACAAAATATTGTCCTGGTGCTAGATTCACGAAATGACAGACCGTAAAGTTGCAAGTTCTCGTCAAAGGTGTGTGATGTCCTAACCAAATGAAGATGTCTGGGGTTGTTTATCAAGTCTGGTAGAAATTTAAGGGCTCGCTCATCAGAATAAAATAAATCCTATGTCAAATACAGACATTTATTCAGGTATCAAAATAAAGGCAATATTCCACTAAGCGTCAAATCCGACTCAAAAGATACAAACGATAATATCAAAATCCACTATCTAAATCTAAACTATCTATCCACTACCACAATTCAGAGACGACCTACCCACACGACAATTCACATCCCAACTGACTACTGATCCGCCATTCCTGAACTAGTTAATGAATCATATATATTATATGTTTATATATTCATATATATATATATATATATATATATATATATATATATATATATATATATATATATATATATATATATTCATGAATTATATGAATTGTACTAAGCCAATAAAATAGGCAGTCATAATTTTATCTTGACTGTTCATGGAATGTAACATTTTTGGTTTTGAGTAAAGTCAGCTACCGTATAGGATTAACACTCCTATATTTCCTACCTATAGAATTCAGTCTAACTTCTAATTTTGGTTTAAGGTAATCACTTGCACGGGGGCCTCGCTACGTTCGACTAAGGTTGTAACTTAATTAATTGATTCACACAATAAACTCTTGACTACGCTAGTGGGGTCAATCAAAGGAATTGGGTTCTGGGGTGAAGCGTTTCCCAGCAGTTTAAATAAACTGGCTGACTATGTCGAGGTGGACGCAAAAAGGAATGAGCGCCAGGTGCTATTCATTGCAAGCAAGCGAAGCTGGAGTGTTTGAGTATAAACAGATTGCTGTTTTTTCAGTAACTAATAATGTGCCTATGTACTGTGAAACGAAACCATGTAACCGTTAACTACTAAACTTAAGTATTGACCTGTGCTAACCGTGTCTCCAGTTTTGCACGGGGGGATGTTTGCTGTAACACCGACAATACAGGGACAGTAGTTGTATGTAAATATCGACTACGCCACTGCTTCACATTTCTTCTTCTGTCTTCTAAATAAAAAGATATAAAACGTAAAATTAAAACTATTTACATGGTTCCAACCCTAGCGTAGGCAGAAAAAAAATTGCATGAGAGGAATGCTGAAGAATTTAAGGGGGGTTTGGAGGGCGAAGTCCGGCTAAGCTGAAAACTTTTTCTAATTCATAACATTTGTAGAATTTTTTACAGAGCATTCTTTGAAATGAATGGCCACGTAATAAGTCATGTGAAGCTGAAGCTAAAAACGCTAACAAAACTATGTTGTGCCATGTATCATAAAGGGTGACACAAAACTAATTCGATCAAAAATAGTTAGCTTAAATTTTAATGGAGTGCCGAGAGGCCTCCTTCTCCTCCTCCTGCTGCAATGGTGAGGGCCCAGGGAGAGGAAAAACCCCGAGAAGAATCTTACTTCCCCTTCCAATCCGACGGGGCTACCGGCAATGCTCCTCACGGAGCGATGACAGCCCCATGCATCATGGACAGTTGCCTTTGAAATGTTTTGAAATGCATTGGAGGAAAGTCAAACAGGACCCAGGTGGGGAATATTTGCTTAGCTGCCTTGGCCCCCGTCTTTCCCAAGGCATTACCGCATGACAAACCTATTTCTATTCCCGCCTGGAAAAATTATCAGGCGATCATGTTAGTCATATTTACAAGTTGTTGGATGTTTATTCAAATTTAACTCCGGCATGGGTCCCTTTTAGACCGTTGAGAAGGGTAGTAAATTGCGTTCGCAGTTACCTATTTTGATATACCAACAACCCCCACTCAAGAGGCCATTCGCTGGCTAACAAGGTGAAAACAAACTGTGGGGGCAGGCCCAAATCCCTGCCGGGGATGGGGCTTAGGTACATTTAAACATGCAGTTTGTATTTAAACGAAGATAATTCATGCACACTACTACAGGTTAGCCCGCGCGCTCTCATACAGGAGTCACAGCACACGGCATGAGTTTATCCGTACAGCCTTGGTCAGACCAGATGTATACGCCCCAAACACTGGCTGAGTCAGGATTTGATGACGGGGGCGGAGTAACCCTGTGGAAGTTGAAGAAAGTGCTTGTTTTTGCAATAAAATCGGTCTTCGGATCTTTAATTCTTTTAATTTTGAAGAACTGAGAAAATGTTTTAAAATAGAACACATTTTTACTCAAAAATTGTAATTTTTTCGGAACAATTGGATGCATCTCAGGTTCTTTCCTTACTCATCCACAAATATGCCCTTTAAAAGTGAGAATTCGTGCCGAATACGCGAAATTTTAGGTTTTTACCTTTCCTTTTTTCCTTAATTCCTTCCCTACCTTCCGAACCGCGGGGGGGGGGGGGTGGCCCGCCCCCCGCCCCCCTGGATCCGCCCCTGCGCCCAAACTATTTGTTATTATTATTACTGTTATCATTATTAAACTTTAAACTTAAAGTTAATTCAAGTCTCGACCGCCACCAGATTTTGGCCGTCAGGCCCTGCTGAGCCAAATTGATCAGTTCTAGAATTTTTAGGGATATTTAGCTATTTAGCTATGTCAACAACCCCCAAGGCCATTCGCTGGCTAACAAGCTGAAAAACAAACTGTGCGGACATGTCCAAATTGCCGGGGAGGTTGAAGCAGGTAATAAACATGAAGGTTTGTGTCTAAACACGAAGTCTCAACTCATTCAAGTCATTAATCCGTACCTTGCAGAATTATGTTTCGGCATGAAGGATAAGACGATCCGCAACGCCTTGCTGCTTTAAGATACGGGAGATTAACTCAGCGGCGTATTGAGATAAATCCGCATTTTTTCCTAACGTGTTTACACGTTTCCACTTCTAAAAAATCCATAATTGTAAATAGCACTACACAAAACGAATGATTTTATCTCACGATCATGCATGTGCTTGGTGGGCGGGAGTTGGGAGGAATACCAGGGGCCGATGTTATCAAGCATCTCAGCGGGTTGAGATTGGATTCATTTTACAGTAAATGTTCAACATTTATTCGCCGGAGACAACTCTATCGTTAATGTTAAGAAATTTACGCATCTTTAATGAATTAATACAAAAAGTACTGCTTATAAGTTTAATAAGTTCACAACGCGTGTCCTGTGTTTTCTTTCCATATATCCTCATTCTTTTTTTCCCTTAATGTGCAATCATAAGTGGTTAAATTTGACAATGACTGTGAAAATTTTAACAGCGGCTCCCTTTTGACGAAGAATCAGAATCCAGAAAACAACAACCTAATTATTTTCAACTTAAAAATTGTTATAAATCTTTTAAGTTACTCTGAGTGACCAATCGCACGGATTGCCTTTGAAGCTGGACACGACAAGACGCGCCTATGTATCTGTTAATAAGTAGGGCAACGTTTGTATTGCGTTAGAGCCTGTTGCGTTTGAGACACTTTTTCAATTTTCGAACATGGTGCGTTAGAGCGCCCAGTGTATGCGTTGGGATGAAACTATTCCAATAGAAAACATCCGAGCCTGTTTCGTAGTACATAATATACAGTTTAAATGCAAATAGAGGGGACCAGTCAGTGAAATCTTTAAAGAAACATAAAACTTTAAAACACTAATCAATGTAAATTAATTGAAATATATTATTTATTTTGCGCGCCACTGAAAATATTTTGAGATTATTTTCCCATTATCCCCTACATAGCTCACAGAAAGTACCGAAGAAGCACAATTTAGTACGATTGAGTTGAAATTTGGTGGAGGTAGGTTTTCGGACCTGCTGATTTCAAAAATGCGAAAATTTTAAAATTAAAAAAAAAATTTTAAATTTTAAAATTTTAGTTTGGTAAGGGGGGACCAAGAGGGAACCGAAAAATTTTTGAAAAACATTTTGCTGAAAGCAAGCGTACAGGGATTTTCTGGGAAGCTGATCACAGATCTGAAATCGGTTTTTCGATTCAGCTTTTCGTTAACCAGGATAAGCTTGTCTTAAGCTTAAAACTTTAGCCTATTAACCTAACGAAAGGCTGAATCGAAAAACCGATTTCAGATTCGTGATCAGCTTCCCAGAAAATCCCTGTACGCTTGTTTTCAGCAAAATGTTTTTCAAAAAATTTTTCGGTTCTACTTGGTCCCCCCTTACCAAACTAAAATTTTAAAATTTTTAAAAAATTTTAAAATTTTAAAATTATTGCATTTTTGAAATCAGCGGTCCGGGAAACCCACCTGCCTCCAATTTTCATCTCAATCAATTAGGTGGCCTTCCTTTCAGTGCCTTCTTCCGAGCTATGGGGATAATGGGAAAATTTAATATTTTAATCAATTAAAATTAGTTCGTGCTCAAATTTCAACGGTAGAAGTTGTAGAACAGCAACAACAACGGTGCACTCAGATGCGCTTTTAGGTGCTGGTATCCTTTTGTGCAGTGCTTTTGTTGATTTTTCGAAGCGCTATAACTTTCGCAATCTTGGGAGTGGGAAGAGCTTTATACATCATTCTCTGCACATTCATATGAGCTTACGAAACTAGCAAAAAAATTAGCAAAAAATGCAAACATTTTTTCTGATATGCTGACATCTGACACTGAATATAGACCAAAGATTTGAACATCGATTGCTCAAAACTGTGGATTCGGCCAAAATTTTTTCTTGTGCCATGATATTTTTTGGGATTTGGCTCAACAAGACTCAATACTCCAGAAAATCCGGCAAATGTGCAATGACACAAAATTTCGCAACTTTGTATTCAGTTTTCTCGCAACTGGAGAGTTTTATCTCAAACCGAGAAAAATGCCCCTCCGCAATAGTGCGAATTTTCGCATTCTGCAAAAATCACGCGAATCGCCGGATGACATTTTGAAAATCGATGTTTTCAATAATATACGGTTTTTTTGTTAAATGGGTTTTCGGCGAATTCTCTAGCTTGAGGTGGTGGTCACTTTTTGGCTTATATTGTTGGTTAGCGCCGTAAATCAGATGAAATTTGACTAAACTTTCCTAAATACGTTCTTCGCGTTCTAACACCTTCCGCGCAATCCCGATTCGAAAAATTAGACGTCTCCGGTCAGGGCGGTTTTCCCAATTTCTGAAAACTTGGTAATGCACAGTTTATGACTATATTCATTCGAAAGATCTCGTTGAGCTTCATATTTTTGCTTTTAAGCAACATTCACAACTTTTTCTAGCGTGCGATATAGCCGATTTTCTTGTTTGGCGTCAAAAACTTGACATTTCTGCGTGAATCAAAATAATCCATCATTTCTTGAACTGTACAAGCCGTAAAATCAAACTAAGGGCACGACCTGAAGGTCTCACAGGGGCAAATTATCCGACGCATGATCGTCTTCCAACATATTTCCATTTCCTGAACATCAAGGGTGTAGAGCAAATCGCTTAACCAGTCCACATATGAGACTGCCAATCACCATAAACTATAGCGTGTTATTGGTATGGTTTTAAAACGCCCACTTCTTTCAACTGTTTAAACTTAGGTTAGGCTAATACTATTGCTGAAGGGCCAGACTCTTTCTTTGATTGCGTCACAGAAATAGCTTGGAACCTGCCCATTGAAACCCTCCCAGATAAAGAAGCTGAAGTCTTATAGACTATTGATTAAACAGTTGGCATCTCTGACAGTCAGCACTCGAAAGAAGCAGGCTATCCTGCTTAGGTGCTGGTTTCCTTTTATGCAGGGCTTTTTTTAGTAATTTTTTGAACCGCTATAACTTTAGCAATTTTGGGAGTTGGAAAGAGCTTTATACATCATTTTAAAGCTTATTCCCTGTACATTCATCTGAGCTTACGAAACTGGCAAAAGTATCAAAAAAATTGCATTAATTGTTTAAAACCTTTTGACATCTAACGCAGAAGAATATAGACCGAAAATCTTTGAACATCGATTTCTCAAAACTGAGATCTTGGACACAAGGATATTTATGTGCCACAATACTATGAAGGACATATGCTTGGGCCGAGGGACGTTTTTGGATTTGGCTCAACAAGTCTCAATACTCCAGAAAATCCGGCAAATGTGCGATGACACGAAATTTCGCAAGTTCGTATTGTGTTTTGCATGTTGCTACTCAATACGTTTTAGCCCAAACCAAGAAAAACGCCCCTCCGCAGAAGTGCGAATTTCGAATTTGCCAAAAATCTCACAGTACTCTGTCGAGTAGTTTTTGAGAAATCGATGTTCGAAACAAAGTATTCGCGGATTTTGCCAAAGATGGTTTTCGAATTGTCTCTCCAATAAACTTATTGAATTCTGGCTTCCTAGGCATTCATAAAATGGGCATTTGAAGCTGTATCGATTGAGTATAAATAAGCCAACTTTGGCCTTAACATGTGGCAGTAATTTAAAGTAATCAAAAACTTGATTTCCTCAAAAATGGTCATTTTTTGACCCTAAAACCAGTTTTTTGCTTATACCGACTTAATCATAAGGAACAGCTCCAAAAGTTGTAGGCAAAAAATGTTTGTTTTCGTGTCCTCTTTCCAGCCATAGCACCCAATCCCGTGTCTTTCTATTTACTGGAAACCTGAGGGGGAATCTTTTGACCTAAAAATACGGGACTGGTCCCAGAATGTTAAGAAGCACGGGAAATAGGTTATTTCGTAAGTTTTAGCCATTTACGTAAAGGATTAAAGCCGTATGAGTCAAAAATACGCGAAAGGAAACCAGTACCTTAAGTAACCCGACTTCTTCAGCACCTGGTGCGACTGGTATTACCTGTGCTGCAATGAACCGATACGCTCTTGTAAACGAGTCACTGCTACCCGGAATACAGTCAGAATTTGTAGAAGGTATTTTAAAAATTTTGAATTCGGATAAGAAAGAAACAGAAAAGAAACAAGAAATAACATCATTTTGTCAGTCTGAAGAAACTTTGGACTGGGTTCTTGACTATATACCGAAAGTGGGGAAATCCAATGCCAAGTTATTACTGAAATCATTCAAGAAGCAAAAAAAGTTGCCGAGAACAGTATGGTCCCGGTTATTACTGGAGACGAAGAAAAAGAACTTTCAAATTTTGTGGATCTGATTGAATATGTAGTGACTCCAGAAGGTTTAAAGCAAGGTCGACCGCTTCGACTTCACGATTTTCCAGAGTTTCTTAAGGATGAAAATATTCCAATTTCTGCAGACGGTGCAGGCAAACAAGACACAAAAGAAATCAGAAACACAAACACTAAATGGAAGCGCTTATTTGATTAGTAGATTCCACAACAAAACATGTCCCTACAATCCAGGCTCTAAGTATAAACCCTAGTCCAGCATCCTTCCGCAGAGGCCATTGTTGTATGCAATCAACTCAGCTACTTGGATCTTCTTAGTACAGTATAGTATATACAGTACTAAAACAATCAAGTGCTATTATGCTGCACAATTCTTGCTGAAGGATTGCACTCATGCGTTTATCTTAGATTATTGTATCTGTTTTGTTGTGGAATTACTAATCAAATAAGCGCTTCCATTTAGTGTTTGTTTTCTGATTTCTTTGTGTCTTGTTTGCCTGCACCGTTGCAGAAATTGGAATATTTTCTCCTTAAGAAACTTGAAAATCGTGAAGTGAAGCGGTCGACCTTGCTTTAAACCTTTATCCTACTATTCATCAATCCACAAAATTTGAAAGTTCTTTTTCTTCGTTCCAATGGCAAATTACCGTTCTCGGAACTTTGCTTTCCTTGAATGGTTTTCAGTAATAACTTGGCATTGGATTTCCCACTTTCGGTATATAGTAAGAACCCATTCCAAAGTTTCTTCAGACTGACAAAATATTTATTTCTTGTTTCTTTTTCTGTTTCTTTTTCTTATCCGAATTCAAAATTTTAAATACCTTTGCAAATTCTGACTGTATTCCGGGTAGCAGTGACTCGTTTACAAGAGCGTATCGGTTCATTGCAGCACGGTGAACCACCAGTCGCACCAGGTGTGGAGAAGTCGGGGCTATTTAAGGTACTGGTTTTCCTTTCGCATTTTTTGACTCATACGGCTTTTAATCCTTTGCGTAAATGGCTAAAACTTACGAAATAACCTATTTCGGTTACCCTCCAACATTCTGGGCCAGTCCCGTATTTTTAGGTCAAAGATTCCCTCAGGTTTCCAGTAAATAGACAAGACATTGGATTGGGTGCTATGGCTGAAAGAGGACACAAAACAAACTTTTTTGCTCTTACAACTTTTTGAGCTTTCCAGTGATTAAGTCGGTATAAGCGAAAAGCTGGTTTTCGGGTCAAAAAATACCATTTTTGGAAATCAGTTTTTTGATTACTTTAAATTACTGCCACCATGTTAAGGCCAAAGTTGGCTTATTTATACTCAATCGATGCAGCTTAAAATGCCCATTTTATGAATGCCTATTGCCGGAATTCATTGCTTTCAGCTGAGATATCCCGCAAAACCATTTTGGCAATTCGATACTTTGTTTCGAACATCGATTTCTCAAAAACTCTACAGATACCGGAGATTTTTTGGAAATTCGAAATTCGCACTTCTGCGGAGGGGCGTTTTTCTTGGTTTGGGCTAAAACTATTGATAGCAAGAAAACACAATACAACTTCGAAATTTCTTATCGCACATTTGCCGGATTTTCTGGAGTATTGAGACTTGTTGAGCCAAATCCAAAAACGTCCTCGGCCATATGTCCTTCGTATGTGGATATAAAGAACTTTTGCCGATTCTTCAGTTTTGGAAATCGATTTCCAGATTTTCGTTCTATATTCTTCATGTTAGATTCAGTATTCAAACAATTAATCAATTTTTTTGATACTTTTGCCAGTTTCGTAAGTCAGATGAATGTACAGGGAATAAGCTTTGAAATGATGTGTATAAAACTCTTTCCAACTTTCAAAGTGCTAAGTTATAGCGGTTCAAAAAATTACCAAAAAAAGCCCTGCATAAAAAACCAACTCTCGGCAGGATGGCCTGCTTCTTTCGAGTGCTCGATTGTAAAATGCCAACTGTTTCAATCAATAGTCTATAAGACTTCAGTTTCTTTATCTGGGAGGGTTTCAATGGGCAGGTTCCAACTATTTCTGTGACGCAATCAAAGAAGTTGGCCTTCAGCAATTAGTAGCCTCGCCTAAGTTTAAACAGTTGAAAGAAGTGGGCGTTTTAAAACCATACCAATAACACGCTATAGTTTATGGTGATTGGCAGTCTCATATGTGGACTGGTTAAGCGATTTGCTCTACACCCTTGATGTTCAGGAAATGGAAATATGTTGGAAGACGATCATGCGTCGGATAATTTGCCCCTGTGAGACCTTCAGGTCGACGCCCTTAGTTTGATTTTACGGCTTGCACAGTTCAAGAAATGATGGATTATTTGATTACTGCAGAAATGTCAAGTTTTTGACGCCAAAACAAGAAAATCGGCTATATCGCACGCTAGAAAAAAGCTAGAATGTTGCTTTAAAAAGCAAAAATATGAAGCTCAACGAGATCTTTCGAATGAATATAGTCATAAACTGTATAGCTGCAGCCAAGTTTTCAGAAATTGGGGAAAACCGCCCTGACCGGAGACGTCTAATTTTTGAATCGGGATTGCGCGGAAGGTGTTAGAACGCTAAAAGAACGTATTTAGGAAAGTTTAGTCAAATTTCATCTTGATTTACGGCGCCAACCAACAATATAAGCCAAAAAGTAATCACCACCTCAAGCTAGAGAATTCGCCGAAAACCCATTTTAACAAAACTGCTATTATTTTGTTTTGAACATCGATTTCTCAAATACTATCCAATGGATTCGCGTGATTTTTGGCAGAATGAAAATTCGCACTATTGCGGAGGGGCATTTTTCTCGGTTTGAGATAAAACTTCTCCAGTTGCGAGAAAACTGAATACAAAGTTGCGAAATTTTGTGTCATTGCACATTTGCCGGATTTTCTGGAGTATTGAGTCTTGTTGAGCCAAATCCCAAAAAATATCATGGCACAAGAAAAAATTTTGGCCGAATCCACAGTTTTGAGCAATCGATGTTCAAATCTTTTTGGTCTATATTCAGCGTGTCAGATGTCAGCATATCAGAAAATGTTTGCATTTTTTTGCTAATTTTGCTAGTTTCGTAAGCTCATATGAATGTGCAGAGAATGATGTATAAAGCTCTTTCCAACTCCCAAGATTGCGAAAATTATAGCGCTTCGAAAAATCACCACAAAAGCACTGCACAAAAGGATACCAGCACCTAAAAGCGCATCTGAGTGCACTGCTGTTGTTGCTGTTCTACAACTTCTACTGCTGAAATTTGAAAGCACGAACTAATTTTAATTGATTAAAATATTGGGTCTTTCCCATTATCCCCCCCATAGCTCGGAAGAAGTACCGAAGAAGCACAATTTGACTGATTGAGATGAAAATTGGTGGAGGTAGGTTTTCGGACCTGCTGATTTCAAAAATGCAAAAATTTTAAAATTTTAAAAATTTTTTAAAAATTTTAAAATTTTAGTTTGGTAAGGGGGACCAAGGGGAACCGAAAAATTTTTTGAAAAACATTTTGCTGAAAACAAGCGTACAGGGATTTTCTGGGAAGCTGATCACGAATCTGAAATCGGTTTTTCGATTCAGCCTTTCGTTAGGTTAATATAGGCTAAAGTTTTAAGCTTAAGATGCAAGCTTATCCTGAGTTAACAAAAAGCTGAATCGAAAAACCGATTTCAGATTCGTGATCAGCTTCCCAGAAAATCCCTGTACGCTTGTTTTCAGCAAAATGTTTTTCAAAAAATTTTTCGGTTCCCCTTGGTCCCCCCCTTACCAAACTAAAATTTTAAAATTTAAAATTTTTTTTTAATTTTAAAATTTTCGCATTTTTGAAATCAGCAGGTCCGAAAACCTACCTCCACCAAATTTCAACTCAATCAGTCAAATTGTGCTTCTTCGGTACTTCTTCAGAGCTATGGTGGGGGATAATGGGAAAGACCCAAAATATTTAGTGGCGCGTAAAAATAAATAATATATTTCAATTAATTTACATTGATTAGTGTTTTAAAGTTTTATGTTTCTTTAAAGATTTCACTGACTGGTCCCCTCTATTTGCATTTAAACTGTATATTATGTACTACGAAACAGGCTCGGATGTTTTCTATTGGAATAGTCGTCCCAACGCATACACTGGGCGCCCTAACGCACCATGTTCGAAAATTGGAAAAAGTGCCCTAACGCAACAGGCTCCCTAACGCAATACAAACGTTGCCCTACTTATTAACAGATACATAGGCGCGTCTTGTCGTGTCCAGTTAAAGGCAATCCGTGCGATTGGTCACTCAGAGTAACTTAAAAGATTTATAACACCTTTGCTGGAAATAATTAGGTTGTTGTTTTCTGGATTCTGGATTCCCACAAAAGGGAGCCGCTGTTAAAATTTTCACAGTCATTGTCAAATTTAACCACTTATGATTGCACATTAAGGGAAAAAAGAATGAGGAGAGAAAGGGAAAGAAAACACAGGACACGTTGTGAACTTATTAAACTTATAAGCAGTACTCTTTTGTATTAATTCATTAAAGATGCGTAAATTTCTTAACATTAACGATAGAGCGTTCGGCGAATAAATGTTGAACATTTACTGTAAAAGTTTTCAACCCAATCTCAACCCGGGTTGAGATGCTTGATAACATCGGCCCCTGGTGACACCCCCTCCCAACCCCCCGCCCACCAAGCACATGCATGATCGTGAGATAAAATCATTCGTTTTGTGTAGTGCTACTACAATTATGGATTTTTTAGAAGTGGAAACGTGTAAACACGTTAGGAAAAATGCGGATTTATCTCAATACGCCGCTGAGTTAATCTCCGTATCTTAAAGCAGCAAGGTTGCGGATCAGTCTTATCCTTCATGCCGAAACATAATTCTGTAAGGTACGGATTAATGACTTGAATGAGTTGAGACTTCGTTTAGACACAAAACCTTCATGTTTATTACCTGCTTCAACCTCCCCGGCAATTTGGACATGTCCGCACAGTTTGTTTTTTCAGCTTGTTAGCCAGCGAATGGCCTTGGGGGTTGTTGACATAGCTAAATAGCTAAATATCCCTAAAAAATTCTAGAACTGATCAATTTGGCTCAGCAGGGCCTGACGGCCAAAATCTGGTGGCGGTCAGGAGAATTTGAATTAACTTTAAGTTTAAAGTTTAATAATGATAACAGTAATAATAATAACAAATAGTTTGGGCGCAGGGGCGGATCCAGGGGGGCGGGGGGCGTGGCCACCCCTCCCCCCCCCCGCGGTTCGAAGGTAGGAAGAATTAAGGAAAAAAAGGGAAAGGTAAAAACCTAAAAATTTCGCGCATTCGGCACGAATTCTCACTTTTAAAGGGCATATTTGTGGCATTTATAAGGAAAGAACCTGAGATGCATCCAATTGTTCCGAAAAAATTACAATTTTTGAGTAAAAATGTGTTCTATTTTAAAACATTTTCTCAGTTCTTCAAAATTAAAAGAATTAAAGATCCGAAGACCGATTTTATTGCAAAAACAAGCACTTTCTTCAACTTCAGGGTTGCTCCGCCCCCGTCATCAAATCCTGGATCAGCCAGTGTTTGGGCGTATACATCTGGTTCTCCGACCAAGGCTGTACGGATAAACTCATGCCGTGTGCTGTGACTCCTGTATGAGAGCGCGCGGGCTAACCTGTAGTAGTGCATGAATTGGGTCTTCGTTTAAATACAAAAACTGCATGTTTAAATACACCTGCTTCTCCCATCCCCGGCAGGGATTTGGGCCTGCCCCCACAGTTTGTTTTCACCTTGTTAGCCAGCGAATGGCCCTTGAGTGGGGGTTGTTGGTATATCAAAATAGGTAACTGCGAACGCAATTTACTACTCCTTCTCAACGGTTCAAAAGGGACCCATGCCGGAGTTAAATTTGAATAAACATCCAACAACTTGTAAATATGACCAACATGACGCCCGGATAATTTTTCCAGGCGGGAATAGGAATAGGTTTGTCATACGGTAATGCCTTGGGAAAGACGGGGGGCCAAGGCAGCCAAGCAAATAATTCCCCACCTGGGTCCTGTTTGACTCTTTCCTCCAATGCATTTCAAAACATTTCAAAGGCACAACCGTCCATGATGCATGGGGCTGTCATCGCTCCGTGAGGAGCATTCGCCGGTAGCCCCGTCGGATTGGAAGGGGAAGTAAGATTCTCTCCGGGGTTTTCCTCTCCCTGGGCCCTCACCATTGGCAGGAGGAGGAGAAGGAGGCCCTCGGCACCCATTAAAATTTAAGCTTAACTATTTGATCGAATTAGTTTTGTGTCACCTTTTATGATACATGGCACAACATAGTTTTGTTAGCGTTTTTAGCTTCAGCTTCACATGACTTATTACGTGGCCATTCATTTCAAAGAATGCTCTGTAAAAAATTCTACAAATGTTATGAATTAGAAAAAGTTTTCAGCTTCTGCCGGACTTCGCCCTCCAAACCCCCCTTAAATTCTAGCATTCCTCCTCGCGTAATTTTTTTCTGCCTACGCTAGGGGTTGGAACCATGTAAATAGTTTTAATTTTACGTTTTATATCTTTTTATTTAGAAGACAGAAGAAGAAAATGCAGTGCAGTGGCGTAGTCGATATTTACATACAACTACTGTCCCCGTATTGTCGGTGTTACAGCAAACATCGCCCCCCCTTTTGGTGCAAAACTGGAGACACGGTTAGCACAGGTCAATACTTAAGTTAGCAGTTAACGGTTACATGGTTTCGTTTCACAGTACATAGGCACATTATTAGTTACTGAACAAACAGCAATCTGTTTATACTCAAACACTCCAGCTTCGCTTGCTTGCAATGAATAGCACCTGGCGCTCATTCCTTTCTGCGTCCACCTCGACATAGTCAGCCAGTTTATTTAAACTGCTGGGAAACGCTTCACCCCAGAACCCAATTCCTTTGATTGACCCCACTAGCGTAGTCAAGAGTTTATTGCGTGAATCAATTAATTAAGCAACCTTGGTCGAACGTAGCGAGGCCCCTATGCAAGTGATTACCTTAAACCAAAATTAGAAGTTAGACTGAATTCTATAGGTAGGAAATATTGGTGTGTTAATCCTATACGGTAGTTGACTTTGACTCTAAACCAAAATGTTACATTCCATGAACAGTCAAGATAAAATTATGACTGCCTATTTTCGTGGCTTAGTACAATTCATATAATTCATGAATATAAATATATATATTTTTTTTATATATATATATATATATATATATATATATATATATATATATATATATATATATATATATATATATATATATATGAATATATAAACATATAATATATATGATTCATTAACTAGTTCAGGAATGGCGGATCAGTAGTCAGTTGGGATGTGAATTGTCGTGTGGGTAGGTCGTCTCTGAATTGTGGTAGTGGATAGATAGTTTAGATTTAGATAGTGGATTTTGATATTATCGTTTGTATCTTTTGAGTCGGATTTGACGCTTAGTGGAATATTGCCTTTATTTTGATACCTGAATAAATGTCTGTATTTGACATAGGATTTATTTTATTCTGATGAGCGAGCCCTTAAATTTCTACCAGACTTGATAAACAACCCCAGACATCTTCATTTGGTTAGGACATCACACACCTTTGACGAGAACTTGCAACTTTACGGTCTGTCATTTCGTGAATCTAGCACCAGGACAATATTTTGTACCATTTAACACTAAAGGTGACAAGAAAAACTGAGATTTAAAAAAATTTAAGCTAATAAAAATAATAATAGCAACCTCTAGAACTATGCATATACTATTATAGGAATAAAGTAAAAACAATACTAATTTAATAATATACTATAATAATAATAATAATATAATAGTAATACTAAGTTAAAAACAGCTATACACAAATATTTTGCATTATTTGTTTATTGTTACGCATGTGTCCAACCCTGCTCTGGACACATAGATAATTTACTCATCTGTCCGGACAGAATGCGATAATTGCAAAACTTTACCAATCTGTCTGCGCACATGCACTTTCAGAAGTGTCCAATTTACTCATCATACCTCCCACCAAACGGTGACCCCTTTTGCACACACCCCCCCACTAAACGGGGAGGGGATATGCTTGACGACGACCCCCCGCACCAAAAGGGGGAACATTCACGTATTGTGGTCGGAGCACTGTTGCACAATGTCAAGAAGAGAAGCCCTCTAGTGGCTTATCTTCTTCAATAATATAACGGACAATTTTATGGACTCTTGCTAATAACAGTGATACATGTGGACGTTTAACTCTTGCAACAAAATAGCGAAAGAAGCTTGAGAAATATAGAAGCTAATATGTTTACAAAATCAGCAATCAAGTCACAACATTCTTTTTTCTTTTTGTTTTTGTATCTTGTTTGTTTCTCACTTTGTAATCGTATATAAGTTTTTGATCTCCAACAAATACGGTTTCTTTGATGTTTTCTTTTGCATCTTGGTTTTTGCATTCAGCAAGTAACATTTTATACTGCAGCTGCTTCGTTGAAATATTTAGTGCCGTGGTTTTTTGGACGTTTGTCAGTTGTTGCAAAGCTTTATAGACCATTTTGGATGAATGGACTTTTTGTAGACGCTTTGCTCTAACACAGCCTAGTTTATTTTGAGAGGGACCCTTGGGTTCTCAATTTTTTATTCCTCGATTTTTTTCTGGATTATTTCTTACTAAGAAATTAAAATTAGCTTAGCAAACTCAAAAATCATTTCACAGTTCGGGTTGGAACTGTTCATAGCTTTGTTTTTGTATTGAATTGGTCTTGTTTTTTATTTAAAATTTAATTATTAGTTAATAGTGTTATCATTTTGTTTATTATTTGCAATGTATGATATGGGACGTTGCTGAAGCTATTTACTTAAGAAAAATGTTTATTTGTTTTAGATACTAGGAAGAGTCAACAAAATTTTGGTCATGAAATTGATACAGCTATGTCGAAAAAAGCAAAACAGCGTTGTAAGGACAAAACTATGTTGTAACGTAACTGGGGAATCAGGTAGCGAAGAGGCAACCATTCCTGGCAGAAAGTGGAGAGGCAGCCGATCCTGGCACTGGCCAGACATGGAAGAGTTTTGGTAATGTAGTCATGCTCACTGAAGATAAAGATACTCTTGAAATGGTGACTGAAAGTAATGCTCTCATCAATCAGGCCAAACTCTGCTTCGAGCGAAATTTCAGTCAGTTGGTCTTCAGGATACTCTGCTCTGCTGGCATATGTGGAGGCTTGGTGCAAACGTGTGGAAAATGGAAGCTTTCAAATCCATCATACTAAAGGAAATCACTGGATTCTTTCCGGTTACTTGAATAAGGAAGTATATATAGTAGTTTGTATTCAACAGTTTTTATACCGAAGTACATATCGGCTTTATACCAGCTTCAAATCTAAGAAATCAGCTTAAAGCTCTGTAGCAGAAAGACAGTCGCCAGCCTGGTCAACGTAATGCCATGCCAGCAGCAAAATGGAGTATTCGACTATCGCATAGATAGAAACGCCACAGAGATATACATGGCGGCTGTCCGCAGAGAAAGACGTTTGTTCAGTCAAAGATGAGAAAGCATCTGAAGCACGGTTTTGGGACGGGACGTTTAAGAGTGTTTCCCGGTAAAACTGTAGCTCTTGTCAGTTTCAAGCCTTCTCAATTTTGGTTTACAGAATATCAGACGTAACATACCCTTCAATCCTTCAATCTTACCTTTCTTTCCTGTTTACTTTAATTTAAGTTCCATTTTAACGAAGTTTTTGTAAATATATACTAATTTTTATTTATAATTATCCGCCTGTTCATTTATTGGCTAACTGCTCTTAGTGACTAAGTACTAGCTTTCCAGCTTTTCTGCTTGTGTTGCTGCTCGCCTTTCCATACCTTTTAAATATAAAGTCAGAAGTTCTAAGTATGACTAATAAACTACGTTTCGGAAACACCAGCTATGTACTACAGTTTTTCGGTCAAGATCTGGCCGGCAGACCCGTTGTAATTCATAAAATTGGATACATTCATGGCGAAAATGAAGATCTGGAAATTAAAGCGATTCCTTTTGCAAATCAGGAAGCTATATATCGTAACCCAAAACTTTTTTCAGCTATGGATAAAAGTTTAATTGGAATATTTAATGTTTAATGTTTAATGGAATTTTAATTGCAGCCGTTCCTGGCACATGGACAGAAGAATGGAAGAATTTTGGTCATGTAGTCGTGACTGAAGATAAGGCTCTTAGAAATGGTGAATGGCTAAGTAATGCTCTCGTCAATGTGACCAAACTCTGCTTCGCGCGAAATTTCAGTCAGCTGGTCCTCAGGATACTCTGCCGGGATATGTAGAGGATTAGTTCAACCGTGTGGAAAATGGAAGCGTTCAAATCATCATACCAAAGAAATCACGCGATTCTTTCCGGTTACTTGAATAACAGAAGTATATATATATATATATATACATATATATATATATATATATATATATATATATATATATATATATATATATATATATGTATATATATTAGGGATCGACCGGAATTCCGGTTCCGGTACATTTTGGTTCGGTTCCGGTTTTTGTATGCCGGAACCGGAGCCAATTTTAGCCTATTATCAAAAGCAAATTTTATTAAAATTTTCAAAAATTTTATCAAAACTTCTTTAAAACTTTCTGAAAAACTGCAGTTCTCTTGACTTCAGAATATGACTTAGTCAAAAATTTTTGCCTGCAGCATATTACATTACTTAGAATGTTTAAATTTGTAATAATGTCTAATGTATCCTTGTTATAGTTTGTCTGTCATATTACAAAACAATAATCATATAGCTATATGTATCAATTCAGATATACACAAGACCGCCATTTCAATTTAAGTAGTGGTAAATATAACTAATGCTGAGTTGAAATTAATGTAGATGGAAACCTAATATATTTAAAAATTATAGAGTGCAATGATGACATAATCAAATGTCAGTTTTAGCTTAAATTTAATCTTTTTTTAATTGTTTAAATCGAGACTGGACTTTAAATATGGACTAAGTTTATTGCTGTTTGTTTAGAAATTAATCCAGTGCACAGATCAACTAAAGTACTCAAAAAATTATGGATGGAACAAACGGCAGAGGTTTTTAAAAATCTTTTGAAGAAACATCATTTAAAATTTTAAAATCCTGATGAAGCTGGCTAGCTTTTGTCTTCAGCTGGTGTTACCTAAGTTCATACCCAGATTAGATTTACGGAATTTATGCAAGAACAGTAATTTTCAGAAAAATTTGAATTTTTCTGAAGTACAGAGAGAAGGGCAAAATTAAACTAAAATGGTAATAGAATATGCTTAACATTTCTGAAAATGTAAATGGCATCATTATGTTTTATTTTGCGTTTTGAAAACAATGTAGCTTTTCACAGAAGCTCTAGTAAGGTTAAATGAACTTTTGATTATGACTAGAAATTATCAGACAAGCCAGATAAAACTAAACATGTTTCTGACTTATTTTTGCCGACAGCTTCAAGAGCAGTTTCTGGAGCTCGCAAAAATTTCGTGGAATCAGTTTCATGTCCTTATTAAGCTTAATTGAAAATTCAGCTTAACTATTTATAATTAAGAAATTAAATTTTATTTGCCAGTAAATCTGCTTTAAAAGTCAACTCTGCATTCGATTGATTGATTCATCGAAATTCGTATATATATAATACAAAATACGAATCAGAATAATATAAATATAGCATATTCATACTGTGTATAATTTTAAATTTTAGTTTTAAAGTTATGTACTGTATCTAGTAAAGTTTAACTATGCTATGAGACAAAAATCTCTTAATAAATTGCAAATTTCATGTTCGTGCATTCAAATAACTATATAAAGTATAATTCAAACGTTACTACAATGAAATATTAACTACAAAAAAGCAAAAAATTCTGCAAAAATTGTCCAAAACGTCAGAAAAAATTTTCGATTTTAGTGTTCAAGAGCCGGTTCCAGTTCCGGTTTCGGTTTCCGGCTTTTAAAAGCCAGTTCCGGTTCCGGTTCAGTTCAGTTTTTTGGAGTTCAAGTCGATCCCTAATATTCATAATCGGCAACGACTTTTTTGCCGAATATTTAAAATGCTACACTTTGCAATATTTTCTTGATGTACTGTCAAATATTCCTTTAATGCGACTTCCAAAATATACAAAATGAATGGAATTTATTAAAATTATTTGGCTCTATTCGCATTTATAGCTTTATTTAAATTTGGCTGTTTCAATAAAATTTTCTAGAACTGTTTCTTTTTATTTAACAGCTTTGGTTGGCACAGCTTTTGGATGGGTGGCAGGGACTACAGCACTGTACTCCACTGCAGACACTAACACATCTTGCCGTCTTGCAACCTGCAGAGCAGTTGCACTTTCAAACCTCCGTGACCTCCAGTTTCCCAGCAGACTGCTTGTCTCAGAGAAATATTCCGAGCGGGAACTTTTGAGGGGAGAAAAATTTGTCGAAACACTAGATTCCAAATTGATTCTACTGTACAAAGTGTTGAGGATGTTTAAAGACTTCAATTCAAGTCAACGACTTTCAATTGTTATTCATTATTTAAATCTGTACATCCTCCTTTTTGTTGCTGTAAGATCCTGAACTGAGCAAAGTAAGATTCCCGCAAGTCCATTCGAGTAACCAAGTAAAACGATTAGCTAGTGAAGTCTGTGAAACTTTCTCTTCAGAATTCTTGCTTACAACTGTTTAAAATCTGTTATAAATGCGAATACATTAAATAATTGTAAGACATTTTATTCATTTAGTATATTTTGGAAGTCGCATTAAAGGAATATTTGACAGTACATCAAGAAAATATTGCAAAATGTAGCATTTAAAAAATATTCTGCAAGAAGTCGTTGCCGATTATGAATAATCGGGGGAAAATCTTGCCGATTATGAATAATCGGCAAGCAATTTTGCAGATTATGAGTAATCGGCAGTATTCTGATTTGCCAGATTATGAATAATCGGCAAAATGCTTGCCGCTTAAGAATAATCTTCAATTTTAATTCTATTAATTCTATTAATTTAATCTATTCGGCATAATATATATGTGTGTATGCATATATATATATATATATATATATATACACATATATATATATGCTTCAATGTCAACCGTTTTAAAAGCAGATTCAAATATAAAAAGTCAGGTTAGGGGGGGTCGTTTGTTAGCCGCTTTTTCGACCATCTCCGAGTTTGCTCATTTTCACATAGTTTGTAGTCCCAATGGATCCTCAAAACAAGACCAGAGCGTTTTGCGTAATATTGCTTCTATCTGTGCTGTAGATCCCTACAAAGGTGACCTCGACATGTGTTAAACATAGGAAAATGATCAAGTTAGGTTAAAAGGTTTCGCTTCTAAAATTCTCATTTGAGTCAAACAAACTAGTTTTCTAGTTCTAAAAGCTCCCTCATCCCTGTACAAGAATTAACGCAAACTTAGTATGAAGCAAGAATATCATCGCAATGAGTAGCCTTATTCTTTATTATTTATGAGTAGCCTTATTGTTTATTATTTATGAGTAGCCTTATTGTTTATTATTTATTTTTAAATTTTATTTAATTTATTGAATAAATTATATTTATTTACATATTTATTGTTTAATGCAACAACTCTTCTTATTAAATTGGTTGTCATTAAAAGTTGAAAGTAACTTACTGATTTAATACTTGCGATCTGGATAAAGATTTTGTCCCATATCCTTGCATCTGGTCAGTTCGAGGAGCGCAATGTTCGGGAAAAGCTGCTTAGGTTTAAATTATAGCGAGAACTGACAGCTTCGATTCGCGATTTTGCAGTAATAAAGGAAAACATTCATGATGGACTGGAAAATGCAACTCTAATATGCCTATTTTGCTGGGGCTAATCATGATAGCCGGGGCAAAGAAACCATTGCTAGTGTATGGGGCCTTCGTCGTTTTTAGAGCATGAAACCAAACTTGTCGTCAGCCCTTGTGGAGGATATTATTAACTATTAACGATAACTATTATTATGCTAAATTGGTAAACATATATCCTTTACGCTCGTTTATAGATATATTTCCTTATAATATGTTCTCCAAAACAAGACAAATTATTAGCGTTCGGAATTTAAAACTGAAACAGAATTGTTCGGTTCAAAGCTTGGGAACTTATTTTAGAATTATCAAGCGAAAATTGCTTTCGATACTTAGCTCTTCAAGGCCATGTGAAAACAGAAAACAAGAAAGTATTGGCATGAACAACTATACTAAATTAAAGCTTTTACTAAGGTACTCTTTTCGAGTAAAATTGTTTCAAGACTGGATAGATTTAATGATGTATAGAAATTATCCTTGCAATATTGCTTACTCAACGTAACAAAACACCGTAACTGTTTCCACAAGCCATATGATTGGTGGGGTCGAAGCTATTAACGTTTCCATTTTATATTTAAAAGTTCTGAACGTATTCTCAATTGAGTAAATTCAGCAAAAATATTTCATACTATAAAAGTTTGTTATTTTACTGGACTCGAAATTCAATTCTTATCTACTGTTTGTGTTATTGTGAGCATTTGTTTATTTAATTTTATTTTCGATACAGCAGGCATACGACAACCTACGCCAAAACACTTTAAAGTATAGCCCGGTTCATACTTCATGTGCTTTGTGCTTTGTGCTTTGTCCTTTTGTGCTTTTGTGCTTTGTGCTTTGTGCTTTCCGGTTCATACTTTTTGGAAAAGCACAGTGCTTTGTGCTTTGTGCTTTTCTAATTCATACTTCAAAACTGTGCTTTGTGCTTTGTGCTTTTGTGCTTTTGTGCTTTCGGGTGTGCTTTCGAATGTTGAGCCGAGTTCAACATTTTGAGTTGTGCTTTTGTGCTTAGCCAATCAAATTGCAGTATTTGTGGCATTACCCAATAGAAGAGAGAAGGCGGCGAATCAGAAGAGATTGAATACAGTATCAAAGAAGACATAAATAAATAAATAAATGATGGAAAAAATAAGAAAAATTATAGAAAATTAAAAATTATATATCTAGATTGTAGGCATTTAATTTTTAATTTTAATTCACTGCATAATTTCAATGTGTTGATTTTTATAATTACTTTGGCTTTATTTGTTAACAAATATTTTTTAAATTATTTTCTGCTGTTGCTTTGGCAAATATGCGGTTTAGAAGTTAATCACTGACAGACAACCTTATATTTTGGTTTTTAAAGATTTTGAAACTTTCTTCTCTATTTGAATTGTGGCTGAAAATATACATGCTTTCTATGTTTCCTTATGTCAGGAGACTAAATCTGGACTTGTGCTTTGCTGTCCCCACGAGAAGTATGAATCCATTCTCATGAGCACAAAGCACAAAGCACAAAGGACAAAAGCACAAAGGACAAAGCACAAAGGACAAAGCACAAAGCACTCATAGAAAAGGACAAAAGCACAAAGCACAAAAGCACAAAAAGTATGAACCGGGCTTATTGAGCACTAACTAATACAGCTTTTCAAACATTTTTATACTTTGTTCAACTCAGGCCTTCTTGCGGTACCAGAGAAGCTGTATTGAAAGTTTTTCAGGTTCCCTGTCTGTTGCTTATTTGTTGAAACTAAAACCTTAATTTATCAACACAAATCGGCCACTTTTATGTCCCGCTTTTGTTGAATTTGTTTTGCAGCATTTAAACTCTTAGCGGAAATTTAAGAACTGACGAAACTTCCGGTATTTGAGTAGTTATCCTAGTTAAGCAGCTGTAATGGTGCAAGAATTGTGACTTCAATCAAATACAAAAAATTGAAATACTCAGTTCTGCCACTACTGTCGGGAACTATTCCAGAATCTGTTAATACCTCTACATTGGAAATATTGCAATAAATAAATGGCTCGCACCTAGATTGGTTTATAATTGAATGTATATTGCATTATAGGATGAATTACTGGTAGTCTTTTTCCGTTTCCTCAAATGAAATGAGAATTGTGGTAATTTTGTTATATCTCAACATCCTATGTAGTATGTAGTAACTCTACACAAGACAAATGATTTTATGATGATATACTAACGATCATTTATGAACAAATGATCCTTAGTAAATATAAACATATTTCAAACGTCTTTCATAGTACTTCATAATTCCATATCTATTCTGTAAACTAGCAAGATGTTACCTCAGTATGAAATCTGTACGAGTACTGGGTTCTCGTCGGCCATGCCATGTCCAACTTTTGGACCTGTACTGTACTAATTAAAAATTACAATTTGCAACAATTTGCAGTAAATGTACAACATTTATTCGTCTAACGCTCTACTGTTAAGGCTAAGAAAAGTTACGCATCTTTAATGAATTAATACAAAAGAGTAATGCTTATAAGTTTAACAAGTTCATAACGTGTCCTCTGTTTTCTTTCCCTTTCTCTCTTCATTCATTTTTCAGCTCCCCTTAATCTGCAATCATAAGTGGTTAAATTTGACAATGACTGTCAAAATTTGAACAGCGGCTCCTTTTTGTGGGAATTGTCACACAAACCAGAAAACATCAAGGTCATTATTTCCAGCAAAGGTGGTATCAAGTTACCCTGAGAGACCAATTGAACTGATTGCCTTTACGTGGATACGACAAAACGCGATTATGTATCTGTTAAAAAGGTATGGCAACGGCAGTGCACTCAGATGCGCTTTGAGTGAAAAACAAATTATGGCATTTTCTTTTACACACCGACACTCCTATTGGGTGGCAATGGCGTTAAGGATTTTAGAGCTAACGATTCTTTGCATTTAATTTAAAGATATTAACTTATTTACTGTTTTTCACCTTGTCTTCTAATTTTTGTAGTGTTGTGTGGGTCTGGAGCGGCTGGAGGATGCAGCGGGCGCTGAATGCCGTTGTCGCCGGGCGCTAAAGCAGTTAGAAAAATTAGAAAAAACGGAGGTCGAAGGTGAGGAAGGGGAAAACATGGGTGCGTTTCACGAAGCCTACTTAAGTTCTACGTTTATCTTACGTTGGATTTTAGTTCTAGTTGCAACTTAAACTGTTGCACAAATAAGTCTTAAAATTAATTCCTAAGACGGAACTTTAAGGTTCAACTTAAGTTATAACTTTAAAGTAGGCGTTTCACGAAGCAGTTTTAAGTTCCACTTTCCTCGTAAGTTTCCTCTTAAACTTAATGTAGGTATAACCCTACATTAAGCCACAATTAAAGCAGTTTTAAGCTCCAAAAATAATAAATTTGAGATGATTGAGTATTCTTGATCAATGCTAACTTTGTCACTTGAGTTTCGACCTGTTTTGAAAGATTTAAAAATTATGGAAAATTCTGAATCAAGCGGAAAACTGAACGAAATGAACGTATGTAGTGTAGTTGCGGTCAAAACGAAAACCGCAGTGTCCAATGTGCACATAACCGCTTTTAAAATAAATTTGTACGTGGAAATAAACTTTTCACTAAGTTATGACTTAAAATTAGGCGGGAAATTTGAATTAAGCTCAACTTAAGTAGAAACGTTTTTACTAAGGCAAAACTTAAGTTCAAAATTTAAGATGGCCCTAAGAGAAGGTTTGTGCAACACTTTATGTTATGTCTTAGGCACACCATAAGTTAAATCTTAAGTTTATCTTAAGTTTAATCGTAAGTAATAACTTAAGATAGCTTCGTGAAACGCACCCCATATCTTTTACCAACTAGGGGTGGTCGAGCCTCGCTTAGACATCAGGTAGGTAGTTTTAGAGTGTTGGGTGCGGTGATAGACTAGTGGTAGCCTAAGCCCAGGTCTGATTTGCTGTTACAGAAAAAGGTTAGTAATTTTGGTTTTATATACATTTAAATGTTTATAAACAAACGTAAAACTCGAAACGTAGATATTCAAGAATTCAAGCCTCGAAGTGTAAAATAGGAAATATACGTTTTATAGGAAATATGCGTATACACAATATACGTTTTAACCGAAACGTTTTAAAGCGATTCGAATAAACGCTTTTGATATCCAAAAAATACGCTTTCTTTGATGTTTTTTGCGTCTAAGACTGCTGCTGCTTAGCTGAAAAACTAAGTGCCTAGTTTTTTGAATGTTTCTCGGTTGTTGCAAAGCTTCATTTTGGATGAATGGAGTTTTTGTACACGCTTTGCTCTAACGTGCTCTCGTGACTAAGTTCGAATTTTTCAGCTATCAGCTTGTGTTGCTGCTCGCCTTTCTATGCTTTTTAAATATAAAGTCAGAAGTTCTAGGGATGACTGATAAACTACTTTTCAGAAACACCAGCTATGTACTACAGTTCTTCGGCACAATTTGATCATTCGCAGCCATAACTCTAAACAAAATACAAAGCACACGTTGAGCATAGTAACCACACAAGTAACCACAAACCACGGATGACGAATGCTAAAGCCTCGCTTTTCCCAAGAAAAGATTTTTATCGCCGTACGTTTGTAGGTCCGCTCTCTGAATAGTAGTGGATAGAGTGTTACGGATTTACGCCTTGGGCTGGGTCATAGCAAAGCTAGTAGTGTTCGTGATTGGATTTATTCTTCCCTAATGATCTAGGATCCATAAAGAGGTTCTTTTTCCTAAAGAAGGGAAAGCGTGACATCCCCATGCGTTGCATCCACACCTCCAGATCACGAGGAAGATTCATACCGGGGAATGGAGGAAACTTTTGGAGGTTACGACTTCTATTGCACCCGCAACGAATTTTTAAATATTTTCCCTGTTTCAGCTGATTTTTTGCTATTTTACACTGTTTGCCTAAAATCAATGCGACATAGCGCAACTCGTCCAAAATCAGCTGAATATATGGAGGAATTGGAAGGTTAGCGTTAGGGCAAAGTTTTACTGGTGCTTGTCGGTTTAGTAACTATTGAATTTGTGTCAAAAATCTTTGAAATTTATATTTTATCTTTGCACTATCATTTTTGCATTTCGTCAGTAAATTTGGGTTATTGAGGTCATTGTTTCAGTTGGTCAAGGTCGACACAAAATCACCAATCAAGTCACAATATTTTTTCTATTTGTTTTTGTATCTCGTTTGTTTCTCACTTTGTGAGCGTATATACAATATACGTTTTAATCGATACGTTTTAAAGCCATTCGAATTACGCTTTTGATATCCAAAAAATACGCTTTCTTTGATGTTTTTTGCGTCTAAGACTGCTGCTGCTTAGCTGAAAGACTAAGTGCCTAGTTTTTTGAATGTTTCTCGGTTGTTGCAAAGCTTCATTTTGGATGAATGGAGTTTTTGTACACGCTTTGTTCTAACGCGGCCTATTTTTGATTCGGGTCCTTGGGTTCTCAATTTTTTATTCTTCGAGTTTTTCTGGATTATTTCTTAGGCAGAATTTTAATTTAGCCTAGCAAACTCAAAACTCATTTTGCTGTTCGGGTTGGAACTGTCTGTAGCTTTGTCTTTGTATTGCATTAGGCTTGTTTTTCTATTTCCAAATTTAATCATAAGTTATTGGTATTATCATTTCGTTTATTATTTGCAATGTATGATATGGGACGTTGCTGAAACTATTTACTTAATTTACTTAGCAAAGAAGTTTATTTATTTTAGCTACTAGGAAGACTCAACAAAAGTTGGGTCATGAAATTGATACAGCTATCCCGAGAAGAGCAAAACAGCGTTGTAAAGGAAAAATCAATGTTGACGTAACTGGTGAAGCAGACAGCGAAAAGGCAAACGTTCCTGGCATCTTGCCAGTCATGGACGAATTTTGGTAATGTAGTCATGCTGACTGAACATAAGGATACTCTTGAAATGGTTACTCTCTAAGTAACGCTCGAATCAATCAGCCCAAACTCTGCTCCGAGCAAAATTTCAGTCAGCTAGTCTTCAGGATACTCTGCTGGGATATGTGGAGGATGGATTCAAACATGTGGAAAATGGAAGCGTTCAAATCCATCATACTAAAGGAAATCACAGGATTCTTTCCTGTTACTTGAATAACGAAGTATGCATATACGATTCAATGGCAACAGTCTTCAAACCAGATTCAAATCTAAGAAATCAAATTAAACCTTTGTAGCAGAAAGAAAGTCGACAGCCAACTGTGGTCAACATAATGCCATGCCAGGAGCGAAAAGGAGTATTCGACTGTCGCATAGCATTGCAATCACCACAGATTTTGCATGGCAGCTGTCCGCAGAGAAAGAAGTTTATTCAGTCAAAGATGAGAAAGCATCTGGCTGGAGCACTCTGGCATCTGGATGTCCCCGTAAAACTAGCTTCTTCTCGGATTCAGCCTTCTCAATTTTGGTTTACAGAATAGAAGAGGTATTACATACCCTTCTACACTTCAATTTTAGTTTTCCTTCTGTTTAGTTTAATTGAAGTACTGTTTTAACGAAGTTTTGTAAATATATACTGATTTTTATTTATAATTATCAGCCTGTTTATGTTATTTAGCTAACTGCTCTTCGTGACTCAGTTCGAATTTTTCAGCTTTTCCAGCTTGTGTTGCTGCTCGCCTTTCTATACTTTTTAAATATAAAGTCAGAAGTTCTAGGGATGACTGATAAACTACTTTTCGGAAACACCAGCTATGTACTACAGTTCTTCGGCACAAGATTCATACCGGGGAATGGAGGAAACTTTTGGTGGTTACGACTTATATTGTACCCGCAACGACTTTTTAAATATTTTCCTTGTTTCAGCTGATTTTTGCTATTTTACACTGTTTGCGTAACATCAATGCGACATAGCGCAACTCGTCCAAAATGAGCTGAATATATGGAGGAATTGGAAGGTTAGCGTTAGGGCAAAGTTTTACTGGTGCTTGTCGGTTTAGTAACTATTGAATTTGTTTGTCCAAAATCTTTGAAATTTATATTTTATCTTTGCACTATCATTTTTTGCATTTCGTCAGTAAATTTGGGTTATTGAGGTCATTGTTTCAGTTGGTCAAGGTCGACACAAAATCACCAATCAAGTCACCATATTCTCTTTTTCTATTTGTTTTGTCTCTCGTTTGTTTC
>JASAND010001061.1:0-11363 GCA_030248195.1 Trissonchulus latispiculum
CGGTGTAAACCGTTCCAAATCTAGATTCTTAGACCAACTGGCTATCCGACAAGTAATTGTCCGGGGCGCTACCACACAATAGATAACGCGCCTGGCCGTCAGAGTCCACGCAAGGTAGCCTCGCCAATTGTAGTTGTAGATCTAACCTACCTAGGCTAACCAGCTAAAGCTAACTACCAACATAACAAGACACAGTTAAACCAAGTAGTTTGTCGAACAATACGTGCATACGTGGGCGTAAGCCCTGACAGACTGTCAAACCCATTTATACAATACAACAAACACACATACTTACCAGTACAGTACCCCAGGGGAAGAGAAGGGGACCTAAACGGACCCAACAAAACGGGACGGCTGGAGAAAGGGCGAACCCAGGCGAGCCCTTTGATGGCTGGCCGGACTGTGAGAATGAAAAATAGACGACTGACGTGTTTTAGAGACTTGAAGGGAGACCCCCCAAGTAGGCGGGGCTTAGGAAGACATACAGCGCCGCCAATACACCAGCCAGCGAATGGCTGACAAACACCTATGACAATTGCAATCAATACAGGCAGGGAAGCTGTCAAAGTAAACAGAAACCAGACACGGAAGTAAATACACAAACATGACACAACATGCATATATTACTCCTTACTTCATCTCCCCAGGGTTCACAGGACAATTTCCTGCGAGGGTACAAATAAAAGCCAGAAACTTCTGTACTGTCCTACATAACAAATACATATGGAGTTAACATATACACTATTCGAAGATTAGCAACAATACAAAAATTAGCAACAAATGAAGTAGTGGCGAATGGCCTGAAAGAGAGAGACAGAAAGTAAATACTTAGGGTTAGAAATAGAACTCAAGGGACCAAGAGAGAAGTAATTCTCTCCTTTGGAGGGTAAATCAACCGGTAGTGAGTAAGTAGTTTACCTTAATTAAAGAAGTATGGTAAGCATACCATAGAAGTGGAGTGAGACAGACGGGCAGGAGTATCCTTTCCATTCCACTGTTTCACCCTAGACTCTTCTACCAAGAAGATACGGAATCGGATCCATTCCCAGTCAGGCATGGATGGTCATGCAAATGGTTACAGGGGTTACCCCCTCAGGCTGATGCCAGGAATTTCCACGGAAGAAGTCAACTTCCATATCCGAAAAATTGGTTTCTCATTGGAAGCAGGAAAAACATCCACATTGAAGAATTGAAGCCACCTTGAAGCTCGAGGTTCAAGGTATCTTCATAAGCAGAAGAATGATTCATCAAGTAGTAGGTTTTGATCGGGTTTACACCCAACTTGCACGTAAGTGTTGGTGTTTGGTCATTTAGGTCCTTCTTTGTTGGGCACGTAAGTGCGTGTTTTCTTCTGTTCTGCTTTGTACGTACAACCGTGACTTGCATTTTATTTGTTGATCTTTAAATGCGATCCTAGGGTAGGTACATATATATGTTGTTGTATGTATGTTGCACTCGCTTGGTGTGTAGGTGCTTGTCTGGGAAAACTACGTATGTGTGCGTTGTGGGTCTCTGTGGGTCTCTGTCACCCCATAGGGCCCTTCTATACGTATGTATGGTGTTGTTTAGTTTATCAGCAACTGACTATTGCTGGTCACCTAGTCAACGTTTTCCAGCACAAGTTATTTGGGTTTTTTTAATTCCCTCTTAAACTTTATAGGTTGGGTGGGTCTAAATTTTGGTTTGTTTTTTCTCACCCTCTCTATAACATTCCCTTTTTTCTTTTTCTCTCATTACCCCCCACCCATCTTACTACGGCTCCGTCTTTCCGTCTCTACGATGCGATGTGTTCAACTGACTCGGAGGTTCGTTCGGAAGCGCCATCTGCTCGGAAACCTCGGAAAAGGACCAAATCATCACTAGGGGTCAAACGGTCACAGGGTCGTGGCCGTGGCCTAGGCTCAGTCCCGACTGGCACCGGTGATTTTGGTAATTTGGTCCTATCCGGTGGTAATGATGCTGGGAACCTTGCCTTGTCTGAAGGAACTATTCAATTTTCGTCCGAAGACAACCAACAACCAGAAGAATCGGCGGCAGAAGAAGATGCGGGAACCCTGTTCCTGGAAGTTGTTCCTGGTCCTAACCCTTTACAGGGATCCTCTGGCGCTCAGAGACTTGCTGGCGATATGAACCGGATTCTGCAGCGAATTCCGGTCGTGTCTCCAAGTCAGTGCCACTCTTTACATCGTCGACGCTTGGAAACTGAATCGATCGAGCAACAGTCTTCTGAAGTCCGTACCCCAGAAGATCGAGCGGCTAGACTCGTCCGGCCGTCTGTCACCGAAGAAGAAATTAACCGGATCCCTCTTCAGCGTCGTGACGAGGCCCAATCTGCCAGAAATTTGTTATTATCGCTTCATCGACCTATGGCGGATCGGTTACGCTTAAATTTGGACCCGGTCACGGACGACTATCTTCGACAGTCTCTCCGTGCAGCGGCGGAAGGTCTCGTCTCTCTGGATATTATCCGTCAATACCAGCGGTTCAGCAACGAGCGCTTAGCTGTTCCCGCTAACTTCAACCCGGTGGTCGTCATTAATAACCTGATGACCCTGCTGGTTGCCATCCCTGACATCTACCGTAGTACCGGGAAACTGGTGTGGTTGCTTTCGACCTGGAAGGTGGGTCTGATCCCCAATTTGGAAATTTCCAGGAAGCAACTGTAACTATGATCCAACTTGTGGGCCCTATACCATCAGTTCAGCCCACTATTTATTTAATTATGGTCAGTGGAATTTTGGCTTCTACCTCAGACTATTATCCGGTTTTTCATTTACTGCAAATGATTCTTCAACCCCCAGAGACTGTGTATTTTGTTAAAACCGGGACTGCCTGCGATTTATTGCGGCTGGCCCGATTCTGTGGGTTGGTCGGACTTGAAAGCTCATTTGCTGATCTGGGCGAGGTGGTGGCTCAAGCGATTGGCTTTAGAGCAGCCCGCCGTCGTCAAATTTCGGAGTGGCCCGAGTTACCTTGGGAACAATTGGACATTGCCCCAGAGGAATGCTTCCGGGAAACACATCTTGGTTTGGCTACCCTTGCCCACACCTTTGGACTGATTTCTCCGAAAACCATCAGACAGTCGGGTTTTCGTGGATTTCCGGTATTTCCAACTTTGCAGCAGGTGCTGTATGCCCTTGCCGACGTCCTAACCATCTATGGAATCCTAACAGAGATAGCCAATGGGCTAGACTTTCGTGAATGGGTCCAATCTATTTACTTGGGCGGTGTTCCATTCACCTTTTCTATGGACAATCGAACTATCGGACTCTGTTATTCTGAAGGTCGCATTGGTATCGGTCCTTTGGTACAGGCAACGCCCTTCACCCCATTTGATCGCAAACCTACACCTGCGGAAGTGGCGGAACAAAAAGCCTTACGGCAAAAACTAACTATCCCCCGCGGTACGATCCATGAATTTCGGGGGCGCTTTGCCTGGTCCCTATTGGCCCGTGAAGAAATTGGTGGGAACAGAGCATCTCTTTTACGAGAAGTGTTCTGGGTCCACCTCGTGCCTCTGCTTAGAGACTATTTCCGTTTGGCACATCCGGTGGTCCGCCGGCGAAATGTTTTTTTGGACTTTATTGGTTCACTCAAATCACGGGTAGAATACATCCTGCGGATCCAAACCGAACACAGAACTCGGACGCTTCTATGAGCGAACAGGCCGGGCAAATAGATCAGCAATCTGATCATATTTTGTCTGAAGAATACAATACCACGGCAGTGGTTGCTAAGCCTGATGTGGCTTCGACTGCAGAAATTTTCGTCGATGCTGGGCACCATTTGCCTCCGCCACTTACGGAGTTACCTCCGCAAACCATTCTTATGCCTGCCACGGGAAATCCTGGAAAATCTACTGCTTTTGGAAAAATCCCAACCGGTTGCGTAGACCGACAGCAACCTGGATTGCCCACGGACACTCGGATTCCGGTTTACACTGGATCAGATATCTGGATATCATTTATCCAGATAAATCCTGGTTTATCATGATTTATCCTGGTTGTCTTGAAACTAGGTACCTGAGCCTTCAGTGGCACTGGGAACTGCTGTCACTACAGATACCCCATTGACAGCCTTCTCTGTTCAGGACATTGAAGATAGCCTCCTGAAATCTCATGATCAGGTGGTCATCAGTTCCTGTTCATTCACACCTTTGGACGAGGCAGCCTTCCGTCAAGCTGGAACCGTTACTACGAGTATTTTTGACCAACTGTTACCAAATACCCGAAGTGTGGTATTCTGTGAACCCCCTGACGAATTGGATAACGTGTATTTTCCAGCGGCCGCTCTTCTTTTTGGAATCCGTTGGGAACAAAGCGCGCCGATACACATCCGCGTGATGGAGTGCTGTATTGGGAATTTTAAACGGGTTTACACCCATTTCCAGTGATTCTCTTAAGGGTTTACACCCATATCTCCAGTGATTCTCTTAAGGGTTTACACCCAAACAGATCTGTGAATTTTCTTCTCGTCATTATGGATCTGGAACTTTATCATATGTTGATTCTCATTCCATAGATCCATGACTCTACAGAACTGCCAAATAAACACTGCCAAATATACCATTCCATCTTGATTCTGGATCATTCCATCGGTTCATGAAGACAAGATCTGAAAACAAAAGCATCAGACATTAATTACACCTATAGAACATTGTATTCAGACATTGATTACAACGATAGTACATTGTTTGTGATGCTTTCGAACCTGGTTCTTTCGGTAGTTTGTTAGTCCAGATTAGTCTATTTTGTTATGTATTTTGTGTTGTTTTGGTAGCTAATATAACATTTGTCTTGTTATTTTGTTATACTACTCTTTTATGGGCTTACCCTATTTTTGTCTTCCGTTCTTTTTTATGTTACGTAGTATACTGACTAGTCGTTTCGTATTGTGTTTTGTATTTTGCTTTTCGAACATATTTAATCACGAACATTGTTTTTTGCATTCGTACGTATGTTTAAATAATTAATGCTTTCGTATACGCGTACTTCATAAGGGTATACTTTTGACTTGCTATTTTTGTTTTCATTTGTTTGATATTAATATTGTAGTAGTTTAGGTACATTGCCTAGCTTTACAGCTCAGTAATAAACTTTCGTTAAGACCATTTTGAAAGTTAGTAAATACGCATGGGACTTGGGTTTGGTTATTTTCCCTAGGACAGGTCCCTAACGGTAGTGCTTCTAACTTATATTTTTTCTATGTTATTTCATTTTTTCACTCCCATTTTACCGTGAAACAGTGGAATGGAAAGGATACTCCTGCCCGTCTGTCTCACTCCACTTCTATGGTATGCTTACCATACCTCTTTAATTAAGGTAAACTACTTTACCACTACCGGTTGATTTACCCTCCAAAGGAGAGAATTACTTCTCTCTTGGTCCCTTGAGTTCTATTTCTAACCCTAAGTATTTACTTTCTGTCTCTCTCTTTCAGGCCATTCGCCACTACTTCATTTGGTTGCTAATTTTTGTATTGTTGCTAATCTTCGGAATAGTATATGTTAACTCCATATGTATTTGTTATGTAGGACAGTACAGTGTTTCATTTTTATTGTACCCTCGCAGGAGCTCGTCCTGTGAACCCTGGGGAGATGAAGTGTAAGGAGTAATATATGCATGTTGTGTCATGTTTGTGTATTTACTTCCGTGTCTGGTTTCTGTTTACTTTGACAGCTTCCCTGCCTGTATTGATTGCAATTGTCATAGGTGTTTGTCAGCCATTCGCTGGCTGGTGTATTGGCAGCGCTGTATGTCTTTCTAAGCCCCGCCTACTTGGGGGGGTCTCCCTTCAAATCTCTAAGACACGTCAGTCGTCTATTTTCCACCTACAGTCCGGCTGTTATCAAAGGACTCGTCTGGGTTCGCCCTTTCTCCAGCCGTCCCGTTTTGTTAGGTCCGTTTAGGTCCCCTTCTCTTCCCCTGGGGTACTGTACTGGTAAGTATGTGTGTTTGTTGTATTGTATAAATGGGTTTGACAGTCTGTCAGGGCTTACGCCCACGTATGCACGTATTGTTCATTAAATCATTTATTTAACTGTGTCTTGTTATGTTGGTAGTTAGCTTTAGCTGGTTAGCCTAGGTAGGTTAGATCTACAACTACAATTGGCGAGGCTACCCTGCGTGGATCCTGACGGCCAGGCGCGTTATCTATTGTGTGGCAGCGCCCCCGACAATTACTTGTCGGATAGCCAGTTGGTCTAAGAATCTAGATTTGGAACGGTTTACACCGGCTGCGCTACAGTTCGTTATATTTCTCATCGATTTTTAATCAAAGCAACAATAGTAATCTTGTCGACACTTGAACCTACAGCATAATCCTAATTTTTAAAGAAATTCTCGTATTTAAACCGCAATTTTTAGACCCCGGCCTCGGACCTGGCCCGGTGCATTTCTACGAGAAATTAATGTTGGGCTCAAGTATAGTTACGAAAAAAGACCCATGTTACAAAGCTAAGGTCTAGTGACTAGTCCTATTGAATCAAACAAATCTGCCAGAAATTAAAAAAAGTGATTATGGTTTCGGCTGGAAATTACATTTATATGCACCGTTCCGCTTTCTCGAAAGCGCGTTTACCCCTAAACAGTGCATGCTGTAGGAAAATGCCATAGAATTATGATTATGTTTCTGGATATAACCATAATAGCGTGGTCAAGGGCACCGAGCCAGCGATTTTTTGAACTCAGCTACATGAAGACTATTTTTCCGAACACATTTCACTAAATTGTTAGAATTTTAGTGAATATCTCAACAAGAGATACCCGCAACTACCCGCGCGGGTAGCCTGTGGGCAGCAAACTTTCTATTACCCGCGGGTACCCGTGGGTACCCTCGGCCCACTTCCAACTCTAGTTGAAGCTCCAAGCAGACGTGATTTACACAAACGCAGTAGTTCCTAACAGAGTGAGTGTTTTTTTCTATTTATGAGGCAAATTATGACGAGTCCACACATAAGGCAAGGTCAGCCCTTATGTTGGTATCATACCAAGCAGATATTTTTCGTTCAGACATGTTACAGTTTATATTGTTTGTACCATTTATTTTACTTTTCTTAGGTGAATTTCAAAAGACTAGATTATATTAGTTCATTAGTGTGCTAGTTTCAGGAATCTGATATGGCGGGAACATGAAAAGGCATATCAGCAGCGTCGAGTTCTGATTCATCCAGTTCACTCGTTCCTGGATGGGAGCTCATTTCTGGCACTGTTCTAAGACGCCTCAAATCTTCTGTTTCTGAAAAATACGGATCCACGTTGGACAAACACAAAAAACTTTAAAGCTGAAGAAATATGTTTTATTCGAGTTATCTAAGTTATGTAGCTAAGATAACGTGGGTGGAATGGGGGGGGGGGGTGCATACCCCCACCGGGAAATAATGGGTAAGGAGTAATTGCACTAAGGTTTGTATTAGACTGCAGTTCCGGTTTCCATTCTCCGTTCAGTCCATTTTTATGTGATGAAACCCAGGAACGAATTCTGGTGCCCGAAAGGTGTTTGTGCCAGCCAAATTGCGAAAGGACTTGTGCTACTAAAGAAATGCTAATATACAAGAGTTACCTACCACGGCATACATACCTCTTCAAACACCTGGGGGGCAGTTTCTCTAGTTCATTGCAAATCTCAAGTCTCGGGTACGGATCTCAAGTGTTTCATAAACATTTTTCGCAAACTCGAGAAAACCAACTCAACTTGCAGGCGAGATGTCAAGTTCAAGTACTTCAGTAAAGCGTTAGCTGAATCAAGTAAGCTTTTCAATCTTGCAGACAGGAATGTTTCTGTCAAAAAAGTATGAAACACAGATAATAAACATACACAAACAATAAACCTTCATTATCTGTAATATGTAACACGTCATGATGACTCTATATTGGTATTGTTCACTTACTCGTGTCTGAGACAGTGAAAGAGGCGGTACTGTCAGGGCAAGTTATTTCATCCTCCGCCTGTGTGTTAGTGTCGTCTCCTGTCGGTTCGGATGGGATGGTTTTGGTCGAAGTTGAGCGACTTGGTGTTGTGTCTTGATGATTTTTGGCAGTTTTTGCATGTAAATACGATTTAATTCTGCCGATGAACTCTTCGATTTCGTATTCCTTCTGCATTTGGAAGCATATCTACATTCTTGATAACACACAAACAAACGTCGTCGATCCAAACTTTGGTTAGGCTTTGTTTTTTCAGTCAAATTATTTTTGGTGGCTTGCTTATGGAGCACATTTAGACACCAAATGTGTGTGTGGGTGTGTGGGTGTGTGTGTGTGTGTATGTATGTGTGTGTGTGTGTGTGTGTGTGTGTGTGTGTGTGTGTGTGTGTGTGTGTGTGTGTGTGTGTGTGTGTGTGTGTGTGTGTGTGTGTGTGTGTGTGTGTGTGTGTGTGTGTGTGTGTGTGTGTGTGTGTGTGTGTGTGTGTGTGTGTGTGTGTGTGTGTGTGTGTGTGTGTGTGTGTGTGTGTGTGTGTGTGTGTGTGTGTGTGTGTGTGTGTGTGTGTGTGTGTGTGTGTGTGTGTGTGTGTGTGTGTGTGTGTGTGTGTGTTTTATTTGATTAATCCGCTTATGATGTATTGTTATGAAATCAACACTCCATTTTGAGTTAGGTTACGGAATCTGATTTTTATCAGATCCTCCGTAAATTCATAAAACGGGGATCTACATAATTTCACCATCAGTTACTCAGTCAGTAGTCAGTCAGTACCTTAAAACTAAATTACAAAATTACAGGCAGTTTCACTTAGTCACAATTTTGATTTTCTCAAATGTAGCTTATTTATGCCTACGTTATTGTTAGTTAAATAATGCAAAGGCGTGTCTAGCAACATTAATAAGCTGCTAAAGTTTCTTTATAAAACTGATAAAGCAAGCACCAGCTTATATAGTGCATCTATTATGCAATATATTGCCATTTGGTATTGCAGGTTGCGCTGCGTCTGGAGTCCACGAGAACAGCTGGCGGGCCAAAAATCATTAGTAATCTTTAAGACAAGTTCCTCGTGACACTTGCAAACATTTACAATTTCAACAAACAGAAAACCGCTTCTCTGAATGCAGTCGGTGCAGAGTTTTGCGCAATTCAATCGAAGTATGTTACTGGTGGAAACATAAGAAAACTTGCATAAGTTTGGAGCTGAAAATTTGAAGCTTGAAAAGAGTATAATAGAAGGGTTTCTGTGCGTTATTTTAAGGGAGGACTAGCTGCAACCCAACCCTCAAGCTGCAAGCTTAGCTAGAGTTCTGTGTGTTGTTAGCTTACCGAAACTTTGCAGGCAATTGCTGGCTGACGTTTTGCGTTTGCAGGCACTTACGTCCGTACTGGTTGCTACATTTTAAGTCATTTTTTGTGTGAATTTTTCACATTTTCTATCAGGTAGGTCTCTTTCATTTGCCCTTTGATGAATTAGGTTCGACCCTCTGACATTTGTTTGACCTGGAAAAATGAAGCAAACCTGTTAGGGCAAATTTTTGAATGACTGAAGACTACCTGATACATGACAAATGATTAGATATTTCATTTATTATTTTGTGAAGATCATAAAAATGCGTACTTTTTAATTTAAGTTTAGGTTTTAATCGGGTTGTACCTAATCTATATCTTTTAATTTTATTGCCATTTATTGCTGCTCATTTATTTTATTTATTTATTTTATTGCTCATTTAATTCTGATTTATTGATTAATATGTTGTTTTGCAGGTGCGACCATGAGTACCTACATGTTCGATGACCAGCCTTCCAGAGAGGGAGGTCCTCAGGTATATTTAAGTATATATTTTCTGAAAAACCAACCTAAATTATTTTTATCTAGGAATACTGTAGCTGAGCCAATCGCAAAAGTGTATCAAATATATTACAGATTGCATATCAAACATTATATATCAGAATGACAATATATACTGTCCTATTAGAAATTTTTGTGATAAAAGATTCAATAGCATCTCTTGCAAGAAAATAACTCTGCAAATACCTTAACTGATCTAGTAAATTTGATTTGTTTTTCAGGGGATCTGCGGAGATGACGAAGTAAGTAACCAGCATTATTTTGTTGTCAAAACAAGTATCTAAATGTATCAACAGAATTCCCATGTTCTCCGATTATTGACGCAAAATGAAGCATTATATAGTAGAGTTTATTTGCCTTGAAATGAAAGATCATGAGAATTTTCAGGTTTTAGAATTTACCACTGTCACATCAAATATGACAGGAAACCTTAGAATTTGATATTTTAGGAATCCCAGAGAAAGCAGGAAGAGCGTGATCGTAAGAAGGCGGAAGTGCGCAAACGTTTGGAAGAAGCCGGTCGCGCTAAGAAGGCCAAGAAGGGTTTCTTGACGCCGGAGCGAAAGAAGAAGCTTCGAAGTAAGTTCTTAGATTTTGTTTTTCATCGGTGAAACGGGCTAAATTTAGCATGCAAACGTAGCTAAAAGTTAGTTCCTTCTTTCACCTTTTACAAAAATATGGGATAATTCGTCTCCGACGATTCCAAATTTCTAATAATTGTTTTATTGTCTATAATATTGTATGTTTTTCCTCTATTCCTCGAGTTTTGAAAAGAGTGCATTTACGCTTTCATTCTATTTCTCTACATAATATAAATGGGACCAAGAGTTGCAATCTAACGTAACCGTAATCATAATCATAATCGCATCTTATCGTAATTGTTGACTTTTGATGTGACTTTATTTCAGGTTGTTGACGGTTTGCAGTTTACAATTTGGTTCTTTTTCTTCAGTCTGTCGCATTTTCTTATTTCAGAAGCTGCTGATGCAAAAGGCTGCTGAGGATCTGAAGCAGCAGCAACTCTTGCGAGAACAGGACAGAGAATTCTCAGTGAAAGGATCGTCGCTTTGCCAGACGTTGACGGAATCAACAACCAAGGTACAAAAGAACTACTACACTAAAGTCTGACACAAAAATGTGTGTACAAAATCTGTAAGGCCTCCAGTGAACTAAATAAACGTCGTAACCCCATAAAACCATATATTATCGGAATCCTTGCAGCGAGACGGGCATTTTTATAAATTTAAAATTTTTTAAAATTTCAAAAATTTTAAAAATATCGGTTTTTCGTGGAATTTTTTCGGACCGTTCAAGGTATTAAGCCTATTCTTTCAGAAAACTTTCCATTCGAAGACGCATCGATTGACACAAGAACGGAAAAAATCGGTTGAGAAATAAGCATTTTTTATTCTAAAACTAGTTTTTCCATTTTCTTTGATGTTTGCCGCTTTTTGCAGCTTTGACTGGTTATTACTCGCGACCCGCTCAACGGAAAAATTTTTGCGATTAGATTTTCAGGACCGACTAGGCAGGGATTTTTCAAACAACACTCTTGATTTCAGCTGGTTTTTTGGCTTTCTTGATGATTCGCCGT
>JASAND010001062.1:0-10637 GCA_030248195.1 Trissonchulus latispiculum
GTGGAAAACGCTTTTGTTTGAAAGAACGCAATGGTTTAGTGCTGCGTGGGATTGTTGAAATTTTAAATACGCAATTGTTTCTGCATCATAAAACGTTTATCAGAAAACGTTTCCAAAGAGTATAGGTTGGAGAGGTGCCGAACGCCCACAAGGGGGGGGGGGTCGCGCTGGGTGGGTTTGGGGAAATTTGGAATACGCAATCGTTTCTGCATCATAAAACGTATATATATCAGATCACGTTTCCAAAAAAGTATTTTGGAACACAGGTTAGAGGGGGGCCGAACGCACATCAGGGGGGGGGCGTCGTCCTGCGTGGGGTTGGGGATATTTGAAAAACGCAATTGTTTACGTACGTACCTGTATATAAGTCAGTGACTTTTACAAAGGTTTGCCTGAAGACATGACGACGAGGTGCCGAACGCCCACGGGGGGGGGGGCGCCGCGCTGCGTGGGGTTGGAGAAATTTGGAAAACGCAATTGTTTCTGCATCATAAAACGTTTGCAGAGTATTTTTTAACACAGCGTGGAGGTGGGCCGAACGCCCACCGGAGGGGGGGGGGGGCAACGTTGGAAATTTTTTGGAAAACCGATTTTTGACCAGTCCGGACCCTGGTCAGGGCGCCACAGGCCGCTGGGTCCATTTCGGAGGGGTCTTCCAATGAAATGTTCGCCTCACCAAGGGCTTTCATTTGATACCAAAGTTCGAATTTTTTTAAAAAATCGATTTTTGACCAGTCCTGAGCCTGGTCAGGGCGCCACAGGCCGCTGGGTCCACTTTGGTGGGGTCCTCCAATGAGAAAAAATGTTCGCCTCACCAAGGGCTTTCATTTGAAACCAAAGTTGGAAATTTTTTGAAAATCCGATTTTTGACCAGTCCGGACCCTGGTCAGGGCGCCACAGGCCGCTGGGTCCACTTTGGAGGGGTCCTCCAATGACAAAAAATGTTCGCCTCACCAAGGGCTTTCATTTGATACCAAACTTGGCCACTTTTGGAAAAATCGATTTTTCGCCATTTTGGACCGGTCCGGACCCTGGTCAGGGCGCCACAGGCCGGCGGGTCCACTTTGGAGGGGTCCTCCAATGACAAAAAATGTTCGCCTCACCAAGGGCTTTCATTTGATACCAAACTTGTCCACTTTTGGAAAAATCGATTTTTGGCCATTCTGGACCGGTCCGGACCCTGGTCAGGGCGCCACAGACCGGTGGGTCCACTTTGAAGGGGTCCCCCAATGACAAAAAATGTTCGCCTCACCAAGGGCTTTCATTTGAAACCAAACTTGGCCACTTTTGGAAAAATCGATTTTTTGCCATTTTGGGCCCGGTTCCCGGTCCGGACCCCTGGCCAGGGCGCCACAGGGGTCCGGGCGAAACCTACTATAGTCTATGCTGTAGTGCCCCCGCACCCCACCCCAAATCCCAAATAAGAAAGACCTGCTCACTGTGGATCTTTCTGTATAAGAGGCTAAAGTTGGAGTTGCGACACGGTTGAGCCCAGCACCATCAGGGTGCCCCCCAGATACATGGATAGGTCCTACAGCGAAACTAATGGGCTTTTTAGATTCACCATATAGGGGTTCCTATTCGAATACAAAACCTCAGCCCAGCAGCTCTTATGTGTAGGGCTCCACACTCCATAGGCCCAGACCCCCCCATTTACACACTAACTTTCGACTCCTGGCCAGCAAGCCACAGGAGCCAGATCCGAAATTCATATGCTTTGCCCCCATTAGGCCCATGGGGTGATACTCCACAGCCAACCCCAGCCCCATTGTCCCAGCCGAACAAAAGTTTACTTGAACAGAAGGATTGACCATTTTGGAAGAAAACTATCTCCGAAAAAATGGAAATCCTGCTATGTACACAGACCTATGGGGAGGTCATATCTACTCCATACTCATTTCCCCAGAAATGGGGAAAAAGTTGTTCAAAAAAACCCCCATATGGTATAGGAAATCTAAGAGCTCCGACCTCTAGGGTGGGGGCGAAAAAAAAAGTGAGAGAAAGTCGTGCACTGAAAAATTCAATCTGTCATATCTCAAAAACGGCTCGGCCGATTTTGCTCAAATTTGCACAGCATGTACCCCTCGTGAAGGGGTTTCTACTGGTATAATATGAAGGCTCTACCTCAACTCCTCTACCGGCACCAGGGAAAACTATGTTCCAAGAGGCCGCAATACGCCTTTTTTTCCCTATTCTAGGTAGTGCGCTGACGCGCACTACCTGATTTATTTACGAAAATAGAGTTATCTTGCAAAACAGTAGCAGTAATAATAAATCATAGAAACAAAACCGTCATTTGCAACCTAACACCTCGTTATGGTTGAAAATACTGTTAGTTAAGGTATACATCTCAATTTATTCTCAACACGCACAGCTCGAGATAGCACAAAAAATAGGACACAGAAAATAAGACACATCATTTTAGATCAGGAACTTCGCCAATAGGAGCTCGCACACATAAATTTATCATCACAGAATCCGTATATATTCATCTGAACTTATCCATAGTGCTCTCAGTTTCGAAGTTCACGCGAATAGGATGGACGGAGACAGTGCCTGTTCCACGCAGCAACATGACCCGACAGCCGTCCCTATTCGGCGCTGAACCTAGTTTCTATCGTTTTCAGCGCCGACTGCATTCCCTATTCGGCGCTGATCCTAGTTTCTATCATTTTCAGCGCCGACTGCATTCCCTATTCGGCGCTGAACCCTAGTTTCTATCATTTTCAGCGCCGACTGTCAAGTATATATACGTATGTATTGGTCCTCCAATGACAAAAAATGTTCGCCTCACCAAGGGCTTTCATTTGATACCAAACTTGGCCAGTTTTAGAAAAATCGTTTTTTGAACATTTTGGACCGGTTCGCACCCTGGTCAGGGCGCCACAGGCCGCTGGGTCCACTTTGGAGGGGTCCTCCAATGACAAAAAATGTTCGCCTCACCAAGGGCTTTCATTTGATACCACACTTGGCCACTTTTGGAAAAATCGATTTTTGGCCGTTTTGGACCCGGTCCCCGGTCCGGACCCCTGGCCAGGGCGCCACAGGGGTCCGAGCGAAACCTACTATAGCCTATGCTGTGGTGCGGGAGCACTAATCCCAAATCCCAAATAAGAGAGACCTGCTCACTGTAGATATTTCCGTAGAAGAGGTTAAAGTTGGAGTTGCGACACGGTAGGGCCCACCACCATCAGGGTGCCCTCCAGCCACATGGATAGGTCCTAGAGCGAAACTAAAGGGCCTTTTAGATTCACCATATAGGGGTTCCTATTCGAATACAAAACCTCAGCCCAGCAGCTCTTATGTGTAGGCTCCACAGTCCGTAGGCTCTAACATACAGTACACACTAGATTCCTGGTTAGGGCGCCACAGGCCACTGGGTTCACTTTGCAGGGGTACTCCAATGACAAAAAATGTTCGCCTCACCAAGGGCTTTAATTTGATACCAAACTTGACCGCTTTTGTAATTTTCGATTTTTGACCACTTTGACCCCGGACCCGGGTCCGGACCCCTGGCTCAAGGCCGCACCCAGGGGGGGGGGGGGGGTTCAAGGGGTCTAGACTCCCCCCTTTTGGGAGGACAAAATGGAAAAGTTTTGCTATTTCTATGGCAAAACAGCTATACTTCACTTTTTCCTAGAAATAAAGGTCCAATGTACTGTTTTTGGGCAAAAATGCAAAAATTCTTCAGCTTCTGGGGGGCCCGGCCCCCCAGACCCCCCGTTGCGATTTACATTGGACCCCCCTTTTCAAAATCCTGGGTGCGGGCCTGCCCTGGCTAGTGATGTTTCAGGCACTGAAACTGAAACTGAAACTAGGTTTCAGGTTGTACAGGTTTCAGTTTCAGGCACTGAAACTGAAACTGAAACTGAAACTATTTTTGAAATTGACCTGAAACTGAAACTGAAACTGAAACTATTTTTAAAATAGGACTGAAACTGAAACTAAAACTGAAACGGTTAATGGGCAAGACCTGAAACTGAAACTTGTCTGAACTGAAACAGTTTCAGGTCCAGCACACTGCCTGGTTTTTTGTCTGCGCTGGAACTGAAACAGGTTTCAGTTCATGCTGAAACTGAAATTAGTTTCAGTTCGTGGATATGGCTCAACACACTGTAATGGGCTTTTGCTTTCTTTCCCATAATACTTCCAGTTGCAATTCTTTTCAATTCGGAATCACGTGGTCACAAATCTATACATTCGTACTTGTTTTCAGTGACTGCTGGCTGACTGGCAGACTATTTGAGCAAAGCTTTTTTAGAAGGGTTTCATTTTGCTGCAAAGGAAGTGGCATTACGTTTTTACTTGACTTTGTTTGAATCACCCATTTTGCACAGTATATATTATATAACAGTATTTAAAATAGTTCTAAAACAGAGCTTAAAACCTAAGAGCAGATTAGGATTCTTACACAGTATAACTTAATTAATATATTAAATAGAATTGTGAAAGGCCTTACCTGAACCTGCTTAAGTACAAAGTAGTGGCTAATTAGTGTCTCAGTGTTTCATATGTTTACTTCTACTACTAAAACCTTTCCACAGTAAAAAGAAATTTATGGTGGAACTTCTTTTGTTGTGCTGGCATTTCACCTGTCGAGGTTCTGATTTTCAAAACACATTCAACGTATCTGCTTCTGCAATAGTTTACGCTTGTTTTGACAGTATATTGTTTGTTACAGACTGTAAATAAAAGGGAACAGACCTTAAGGTGGTGGGCGGAAGTACTTGATTTTGTTCATTTTTTCATGAATTTTGCACAAAAACGCAGTAAGTAATGCGAAAAAACTTGATTTATGGCGGAAACAAGTAAATGCTGGGTAGGAAAGGCTTCGTGCAACTTGACCGAAATTTCTGCTCGTTGTATGCCAGAACAGTTGAATTGTGACTAAACTTCTCAGTTTATATTACTATTTTGTGCTGGTGACAGGATTCTTTCCTTACGTATTGGGCACGATTTAGGAGGTTGAAGGGGATTCTGTTCACGTCAAATTTAACTTACTGGGCCACGTCATGGCGAAATCCAGCACCGAGCAGCCAAAATGCTTCAAACTGAAATTAGTATTAAATACATATTCATAACTTGAGTATTTTTTATCTAATCAAAAAGTGTTCAGAAAAATTGTAAGTTAACAACAGTACAACAATTTTCTCTGTTTGCTCAATGTTACTGGTCAGTTTCTTCTTTGCGTTATTCACTCTTCATGGCATGAAGTGAATGCATAAGTAAGCATAAACAGGCCACGGCATTCACTTCCTTTTTGAACTGTTTTTGTTTTTCCGTATTTCTTTTGTCCGTTTTCTCTGTTGCTCCTTTTAAGCACAGGTCAACGTTAGTTTCCATGATTGTATTTATCTCACCGTTATGTTTTGTTATTTTTATTTTCGAACTGGTGTGATGGATTCATCTGATTTACATAATATTTTGCTGGAAAACGTGAGCACATCAGAAGTGGCTGACCTTCCCGCCAATCAAGCCGATCTTGACCAGAGCCTGCTATCACCGACAGGGCAATCAGTGGGTGGACAGAACTTGTTAGATGATTCCGTGGATATGGTTGCTGATACTCCCAGTCCAACGACCACTGAAGAATCCCGCCCTGGTTCCAGAGAATCTGCGAGCTTTGGCGGAAATGCTAAACCTGGGGGCCGTCCTGAGGGACCTTTGTTCAAATCGGGTTTGTTCGTCCGCGGCTCTCAAACGATTTCTTGTGCTGTGGTTCTTCCATCCGGTAATCCCTGCGGAAAGACTTACAAGAAGTCTGCATCAACGGTAGCACTGAAGGGACACGCTGACAGGCACAAATCTTCACCATTGTTTGCTACCTACAAAAATTTGCTGGCGGCTGAGGCCAAAAAGTGCGATCCCGTTCGGGAACCCCCGGCCCGATCAACGAGCCAGAAACAGTTGTTTGCTTATGGAACGGTTGAGGAATCTGTCAAGTTTAAAACAGCATCAAGGAAACCTGCTATTTGTGTGGCCTCTGGGATTGTGAATCTTTCAGTTGGGGAAAGAGATGAGTTTCAGGTGCCCATTTATTTGTCTATAACTTGCTTTATCAGGTGAGACCGTTAGCTTGCTCGAGCTTATTGTGCTTTAAGGTGATGGTATTCTTTTGCGTTGTGATTTTTGAAACGTAATAATCAAAATTACCAGTAATGCCAGCAAAAATGCCCTGACATACGGCTAACTATAGACAGCCAATCTTTGAACATCGATTTCTCAAAACTGTAGAATCGAAGATAATTTCACAGTTAAAAAGTTAATATAATACATTGATATATCCCATGACATCCGAGCTGTAGAGGGCCCCCAACTGAACAAGATGACCCCTAAAAGGGGTTTAGTTCTGTATCTGAGCCTTTACAGAATGTAATAAGCTATTGTACACAGCGTAACTGGTAACGCTGATGCAAGAAGTTGTAACAAAGGTGTAGCGATTCTGCGAAGCAGTCTTAGTCATAACTGTGTCTAAATTCTGCGGAGCTAAACTAATTGGGCTCAGATTTGGAATGGGTATGGGCGCAGTTTAAGCATAGGTTTACACTTGGGTGGTGTTTGGGGGGTTAGCCTCCCCAGGACCTGGCGAGGTACTAGTCCTACCGCAGTATTTGGGGGTTGACTGCATGGTAAATGTCGTGCTGCACCGAAAGTTGTAAAGGCAAAAATGGACAGTTTGATCCTCTATTTCCATCCAACACAATCAACTCGGTGCATCGACTACCTACTGAGAGAATCATGGCGAAAACCGAAAATTTCTTAACTTTTTACCTAAGAAGCAGGAACTGGTCATAAATGTGTTTGTTATTTATTTCAGGACTTTTGCCGGACTTTGAGTCCTCGATATCCTGTCCCTGGTCGAACAAAGCTTATGTCAGAACTTGATTCCCTGCTTTCTGAGCTAGCAACAGCTATGAAAGCTGATTTGCAGGACCGATTTGGTAAGGTGGCTATCACTTCCGACTGTTGGTCAAAGAAAGGGCTATCTGAGTCTTACATTTCTGTGATATGCCACTACTTTTCCGCGAAATCCCACAAACGCCAACGAGCCTTGCTGGGCCTCCGACAATTGACGGGTCCACACACGGCAGCTCAAATAAGAGATGTAGTTTTGCAAGTTCTAGCGGAATGGGGTTTAAGTGAAGGCGATATTTCTAAGATTGTCACTGACAATGGCTCAAACATGGTTGCAGCTTTCAAAGGTATCAGTTGGCTTGAGACTTTCCCTCCATCCAGAAATCAGCAGGGTCCCGTGCTTGGATCTGGAGAAGGATCTGGGTCACTGCCCGCCCTGGATGCAAATCTCGAACAGGAAGAGGAGGAAGAAGAGGACAGCAACGAGTCCTGGGATATTCCCGATTCGCAAGCTTCTGAAGCGCAAGACTTTGTAGTTAGCGAGAGGGAAACTACAGAGGTTTTTGGATATCGAAAACGCATTCCTTGTTTGAAATCACATCCTTCAGCTAGTCATGAAAAAAGTGGAAGGTGAAAATTCTTGTCAATATTTGCTTAGGGCCTTTTCATAAAATGATTAAACGGATTAACTTAAACGGATTAACTTAATTGGATTAAATGGATTTAAAAGACGTATTCATAAAATCACAGATTAAACTACTTAAACGGATTAAACTTTGCCAAGACTTAAACGGATTAACTTAAATGGATTAAATTAAGTCATTTAAGTCGTTTAATCCGTATTTTATGAATAGCTTTTAATCCGTTTAAGTTAAGCCGTTTAAGTTAATCCATTTAATCCGCCAGTTTAATCCAGATTCTGTGAATACAAATGAAGCTCACAGATTTCAAAAAGTATCTGTTCCATTAATATCAATTTCGCTGATTGATGCTACAGTTGTAAATTTTAAGCATATTATATATATACTTCAGTTAATGAGTGACAAAGTCCTACTTCAAACTATAGCTAACATCTACAATAAGTATCGTTCATTGCGCATATCAAACTTTGTAGCGTTTTTACAACGATGAGTTTCTGGCTTGGTTTTTGGAAGTGCTTGCTTGAGAATTAACTATTCCTTAGACTAGTAACAATAGATTGCTACTTTGAGATTATTAGCACAATGCTTACATAGATTAATTCTGCACCAGAACAACATTGAAATGTTGTAATCTCGTAAAAGCACGCCCAAGAATGGTGGGGTTGCTTTTGGTTGATTCTTGACCATTACAAATTCTGCTGAGTTCACATATTTTGTAGTCCCCCATGGAAGCTCTCAAAACTGCTCCTACATTCTGTTTAACCATTCAAAGGTGACTCAGACGTGTTATTATTATTTTTATTGTTGTTATAGTAATTATTGGAAAGTGAAGAAGTTACGCTAAAAAATTGTGTCTAAAAGTTAAAGCTTTAAGTTTGAATTTTTGGTGAAACTTTAAATTTATAACTTGTGAAAATAGAAGCACGTAACAATGTTTCCAAAACGTGCGGTTCTGTCCTGAATTGTCAGCAAATGTTACAGAAATGGCTTCTAGCGATGCATGCACTCTCCAGTAAGAAAACTTGTTTCGGTTTTAGTCTTTTTTGCGAACTTTTTCACAAAAAACTCACCAGCAAATTTCTGTAAAAAGGTGCAGGTTGGCTGTTACAGTAAAACTAACGCCAAATTCGAGCTCTCCGACCTCTATAACCTGAGTGCACATCTTTTTAGGTACAGTACCTCAGCCCCTTCTGACCGATTGACCGGCTGTTAGCCATGACCCCAACCCTCGGAACAAAGGAGTGGTCAGGACCACATGTGAGAAGCTACATAGAAACTAATGCCACATTGGAATTCTACGTCCTGAAAAACCTAGCTAGGCACGTTTTTAGGCTTCCAGGGCCTTGCATTGGAATACAACCTTTGACCTGTCATGGGAACTTGACCAAGGTGATGTGACTTTGCTGTTTAAGGTGCTGCAACAATTAATCAATTTCTTTGTGTAAATTTAACCTTACAGGCTCAGTTATTTATGAAGGCGGATGAAACTTTCCAGATGCATTGTTTTGGTGCAATTTAACATTCTAAATGAAACCAGCCCCACATTTTTGGGGTCAAAAAATGGCCATCTTCCAGGAAATCAGTTTTTCAAATTTACTGCCAAAACCTTACGGACAATTTTAGTTTGTTTTATACGCAATCGATTCACACACAGTCAAATTCTATATTTATCAATGCCTACTAGCTAGAGTTCGTTCCTTTAAGCTAGAGATTTGGATGAAAAACTATTTTGTAAATATTTTGTTTTGAACATCGATTTCTCAGAAACTACCCAATGAAGATTCGTGTAATTTTCGGCAGTTTCGTACTATTGCGGAGGAACATTTTGCTTGGAGCTAAAACTTGTCCAGTTGCGAAAAAACTTAATGGGAGCTGCAAAATTTCGTGTCACCGCACATTTGGCATATTTTCTGGAGCATTAAGACATGTTAGCGAAATCCAAAAAATGTCCAGATATGCTTCAAAAATCAAATCATAAAAAGAAATTTTGGCCGATTCTACAGATTTGAGAAATCGATGTTGAAAAATTGACGAACAATATTTAGCCGGTATGTCAGAAAATTTCTTGGGAATTTTGCTAGTTTCTGTAATCATATGAATGTACTCATTATAGGCTTTAAAACCATGTTTAAAGCTCTTTCCAACTCCTAAAATGGCAAAATTGACAGCGTTTCAGAAATCACTACTCAAAGGATACCATCACCAAAAGTATACAGACTGGCTACACTGAACTAGTTTTTAAATAGTAGTAGAATATTGTACATATTATATGCTTCAATCAAAAGCTAATCTCTTTCGAACTCGGAGTATTGGGCAAGTTACGACATGTAAAGGTACAGCACATGAGGAAACAACCACCTACTACACGAGTCCCTTTTCGTAGCTGCAGCTTTTATTTTGCTATTTTCTAGCTAAAGTTGTTGCGCGGGAAAGATGAGAAAAGTAGACTGTATTCGGGTTGCGCAAATATTATAATATCTGACTTTCCAGAACGAAGAGCGATTTCATTAATAACTATGAGCGATCCTCCGCTATTTGATAGAAGTATCGAGTGATCTCACCTAAAAATTACTTCCATCGACAAAAAAATTGAAAAAATTGCACTCGTACTATCATTAGCTAAGAAAATTCTAGAAAAGCTAAATACATATCATTATATTCATTGAAAAGAGAAAATGTTAAGCTACATTTTGATACAAAAATGACTGCCTAGCACCAAGCAATGAATGAGCAATAAAAGTTTAAAGGTGATGCCACCAAACGGAATCGGTACTATAATTGATGTTTAATCCATTTAATCCCCGCAAATAACAAGGATTAAACTTTAGTGCTTTTGAACTGTTTTTTAAGTGACGGATTAAACGGATTAAACTTAATCATTTTATGAAAAGGCCGCGGATTAAAGTTTAATCCGCCATGGTTTTAATCCGTCGCGATTTTATGAATACGTCACGGATTAAAGTTTAATCCGTCGGTATTTTATGAAAAGGTTTTTGATCGACTCCGTTTAATCCGTGAGCGTATTCATAAAATGATTAAAGTTTTAAGTTAATCCGTTTAATCATTTTATGAAAAGGCCCTTAGAAAAGTTAGGCGTTTGGTTGGACTCATTAATTTCTCAGCCATATCAACTCAAACCCT
>JASAND010001065.1:0-52335 GCA_030248195.1 Trissonchulus latispiculum
CATCACCAATATTCATTTTAGAATAGTCCATCTGTCAGAAATCTTCAAAGCGGTTTGGATGACAGTAATAGATCAAACAGCAGTAACAGCAGTGCAGGGAATGCGTGCTCGCCGTCTATAAGTACTCCAAACATCAGCAACTGATGCGATTAATAAAAATTTAAGGAGTGTTCGGTTTACGGTAAGTTTTCTTAACTGCAGTTGACCCTGTATGGTACTTGTGTTGTGCAAATGGACTTAGCACTTACTTTAGCTAAGATAAATGAGAACATGACAACTTCATCTGTTATTTACTCTTGGTATAAAGAATATTGCGCTGTCATGGCGATTCCTCCAGCAGTATTCCTGTTAAGTCAAATTGCCAACCAGGATGTACATAAATTGAGCTTTCTTACTTTATATACATGTATAAACATTTATTGAATTTCCATTTTGTGTGCATTGTTAGAGATCACAGCATTTAAAAAACATCCTGGTTTCCAAACTCTTCAATTTAGCTTACTTTTAGAGCAGTACTGACGATTCTGGCAGATCTTGTTCTGCCCATGATTCCAGAAGATCACTATGTCCCGATGATTCCGACAAATGCACATCCCCTGATGATTCTGTCAGATCTGTTTGCCATAATGATTCAGGCAATTCTTTTGATCCTGCTGATTGCGGTGAAGAAGATGACTGTGCAGCTTCTTCAAGCACTCCTGTTGATGCTAAGAATGGTGCTAGACCCAAATGGAAGACAGCTCGGTTTCATGTGGTAATTTTTAAGCACAGTATAATTGTTACAAATCAAGCTTTAAGTACAGCGCAATTGTTGTGAGTCAAGTTCTAATAATGCGTAATCATTCTTCGCTGTCAGCAGGAGTTAGATGAGCATAGAACAGGAAATGGCAGTTAATTTGTTAATTGCATATATGTCTCCTTTATTTTCTATTATACCCATGTGTTCAAATTTGTAGCAATAATTACGACCATATTTTAGAACGCATCTCCGATTAAGAAGAATAACAGTGGTCGTAGCGTTCTATTTTAAACGTCCTCTAAGAAGTCCAGGCAAGGAAAACCGCTCAAAGGGCAAGAGGGTGAAGCGGCAGCTTGCAGGATTCACAGTGGTGAGGAATCCGGTTACATTCCTGCTTTACAGCATTTCTTATTGGGGGCCCTACACTTTTCGAAGTCCCCCACTTCTGCCGCTCTCCACTATTGGGCATTTAGGCATGTCCCACCTTCTTCTTTTGGTAGGCTTCCAAGAGTGACATAAAATTAACTTTTCAGGCCACCATTGGCATTTCTCAATGTTTAGCGTAATTATGGACTTGTAAGCTCATTTTAAGCTTGAAAACGGCGTTTTATGATTGAAATTTTACCTTGAAACGATAATTTTTTTAAATTTAGGAATATATAACCTTGAGCTTGCCCCTAAATTTTTCGGATCCCCCAGGGCCAGAGGCTTCCTTTACCTTGCTTTGTTTTCCCTAAAAATCCAAGGCTCAAGGTAGATACTTGGAACTGGTTAAATGTAAACTTAGGGCGTCCTCAATGTTTGGGCCCACCTTCCGTATAACACACAAAGCGAGAGTCTGCCCCATATTTGGACGCTGTACTTATATATTCAGAGTGGCGTGGCTGGTTGGCAGTAAGCTAGATAAGTTGTGTAGTTGTGTTTGGGAATTTAAAACGTTCCTGTGGTGTTTGGTACATATACTTGGAGTTTTGCTCATAGTTTATTTATGCGACTACTCATTCTCCGCTGTTTTGCCTTTCATAGTTTTTACTGGTTACGGTGATGCCAGATGTGACGTGTATCTAGTAATCGCAGTAATTTCAATAAGCAGCTTTGTGTATTTTCAGGAAGAAAGCTCTATAAGCCATGATGGAGTGCCTGTAAATTGCATTAGATGTTTGCCTGAAAATTTCAAATCTCCATTTTCATTTGCCGATCTAAATGGAAATTGCGGTCTCTACTTGACGGCGTACCGAGAACTGGTCGGAAACAGTTGTCGATCGTTTGAGAAGGGGTATTATGCTACGTGTCTGGAACAGTTTGCCCTCCGTTCCCAAGCGTATCGAGAGGTTTGTTAGATTTACTACATTAGCCTCCTGAGCTGATTAGCATGTTTAAGATAATAATACTCTGAATTATGTATTTAATCACTTAGGCTTGAGATACTGATAGTTAGAGAAGAACACGGGCCGGTGTGCAAAGAAAACTGCTCGGTATGGCCTTACTCGCTAAAAAATTTAGCAGTCCGGCCTGCTAAATTATTTCGTGCTACAGCATTTTTAGAACGGTTTTTAGACTTACCGAAAAGGTTTTCCCTACTTTCTTTTTCCTTCTTATTACAACCCGCGTATTTTGGTTGCCTTCCTGGGTTATCTGTGTCAATATCACGTCTTGAGGCCACCATCGGCGAAACCGTTTCCTAATAATTTTTCAAGATTTTTTCTAAAGTCAACTAAAAAACCTGGTTCCATACAGCTCCACTGATGAGCCGCCTGTATCGTGAACTCTGGTCAGGCAGAGGTCGCATGTACTACTAACTTAGAATGTTTAATATTTTTATATGTCACATATTTGTATAGTCCATTTTCCGAAGTATTTTCAAATTTTGTCCTCTCTAATCTAACAAATGAATTATGATTCGCACTTTCATTCTCCACCAGTAGTACTGATAGTTTTATATATGTATGTTGGGGCCTTTTCGCGAATGGGTTAAACGAGGTAAAATTAAATCGATCCTTTTCGGGAATGAGTTAAAAAGGTTAAAATTAACTATTTTTTATTAATTATTTTAGTTAAAATGTTTTGTTATTTCAAACGATGGTAAGTTTCTTTTTAAAAGTTCTAACTATTTTAACTCTTTTCACGTATGCAGAGAGTTAATTTTAGTCCCAGTTTTCTCTTTTAGCTCTTTCGAGAATGCACAGAGTTACTCTACTCTACTCTACTCAACTCTACCCATTTGCGAAAAGACCCTTGGATATTTATTGTTTTCTCATTGATACGTCTACTGTCCCTTTGCCACCATTCTATAGGAGAAACTCCCTGCTTGACCAGGCTTGAATCATCGACAGTATTCTTGTTTGATGTGTTTCATTTGTTGCTTTCAGGCTCTATTTGATAATGAAAAGGAGTACAATAAGTTCAAGAATGAATGTATGGTGTTGTACAGGACAGATTATGACTACGCTTATACTTCAAATTCTACTCATGCAAAAGCTTCAAAGAATAGAAAAGGGCGACGCCCGTACAGGACTCAAGACAGGGCGAAGAGGGAGTTAGTGGAGATGGATGATCAAATTAAGGAGTTGCAACACAAAATCTCGGTTCAGAAAAAAGAAATTGCGACCGTCAGTTTGCCGCAAAGCCGGAAGGAGTGCGAGAAGGACCTCCAAGCCAGTAAGCTTGAACTGGAGGCTCTACTGAAGAAAAGGCAGGAAGTGGATTCAAATCTATCCACTGCTGAGAGAAAGCAGGTGACTGAATTAACATTAATATCCTTTTAGCTGTTCCATCACATGAATTTAAGTTATTGTTTCGATCTGTCCACAGTCAACAGTTTAGAATGAAGTTTATGTGGAAATTCTTCGGTAATGTTTTCCTTGTGGGAGTAAATTTAGAACATGTAGTATCTGGTATTGCTTTCTGTTAAAGGCTTGTAATGTAATAGGAGCCTCGTAGCGACCCCTATAATATGAGTAAAACGCCCGTTCTGGCCCGCAGTTAAAAATTGTTTCGGCCTGGCCCGGCCCGGCCCGCTAAATAATGGAAGTTACCCGCCCGGCCCGGCCCGTTCCGAAATGCTCCACTCTAGTCCCCATTCTGTTTGACAAAATTTTTCACCCAATCCCCCAAGCGTCTTTCACAAAATTTGGCGAAGGGCTGACAGTGCCGCAGCATGACACTTATTGTGGTATATGATCTGATTTTGAACAGATGTGTAAGTTGTTTTTGTGTATACAAATTTGATTTCTTCGTTTGATGTATATATATGGTTTTAGAAAGAACGACGTTGCAAAAAGGAAAGAGCGAAAACTGACGTATACGAGTTTGTGGATAGTGCTGAAGAAAGCAGTGATGAGTATGAACCGAACAGTCTTACAGAGGTAGGTATGCCTAAAACCTCTAGAACATTTTCCGAGAAGGGCCAGGTTTCTTGTAGTCCTATGGGAGTAACTTATTCGAGGCAAAGAATCGTTCAAGCTGTCCATACGTGTTTACATTTTATAGTGCCCAAATTTCAGTTGTTTCTAAAATCCTTAATGTTTCATTCCGGCACCTAATAAGCAAACGCAATCGGTCTTATGTATAACATTTGAGTTATGAACAATATTTTGATTGGCTGAATCAAATAGCGTTATCAAGAGTCCGTAACAGTATGACTGTCTTTATGCTTAAGTATCCTATGCACGCTAAGGCCTAACCATAAATTTACCCCTCTCACCGCTCCCCTGTTCATTTACTGCATCAAAAAGGAGGGATTCGAGAAAAAGCTTAGTGAATTTACACATTAAACTCGGCAGGGACCCAATCTGGGGGTCTGCTAGCTCATATGTCTGGTAAGAAAGTATACGTTGACCCCAACGCCTCCGTTTTGATGTCGTGCCTAAACAGGGGTGGAGTTTAATGGAGTTGAGGTGGGTTCGGCTATAGCAGGCATAGGATAGTTTTTAGCTTTAACATATACATGGAGCATGAACCTTGTCCAAGACGCCCTTGTGTATTATGTGTTTTTTGTGTTATGTATGCAATGATCAATTTCATGTCAAAGAAATAGCGTTAGCTATTTCGTACAGTTTTATTTTATTATTTGTTTCAATGACTCGTAGCAAAAACGAACGCAGTACGGTATGTGGTTTTTGATTTCAGCAGAGCCAGCCTGTCCAGCCTAGCGGGACAATGAATGATCAACGAGCGCCTAACCATAGTCAGCCGCGGCATAACCTGTCTAACCAGGCTCAACCATGCTTGCCATTGCAATCTGTACCGTGTGGTTCCCTTCCTATGCAGCAGCCTGAGTTTCGTGGTCGGTCTGAAACTTCTCAGCTGCCTCATGCTCATAGTTATGCTCAGCCTGCGCTACAAGTTCAGCTACAAGTTTTTCAAAAACGTAAAATCCGGACAGTTGCCGGACTCTATGTTATTCGCTAACGTACAGTCCGGATTCTAAGTTACTCAGAGTAACTTAGAATCCGGACAGTTGCCGGACTCTATGTTATTCGTTAACGTACAGTCCGGATTTTACGTTTTTGAAAAACGTAGAATCACGCAACTGTCCGGATAGTTGTTAGGCAAAAAAATTGAGTCTTTTGAAAGACGCATTAGAAAACCCACCCCCCAACCAGCAGTTGACACGCACAAACCACGCCCCAAGTTTGATCACCTACCCAATAGTTACAACCCACCCAACAACACTTCCCCGACCAACAAATAGAATGATGACGTTAGCTAAAGCCAAGCAGTAGCTAAGGCCGAAAAAGTATTAGGTGTGTAACAACAAAGTGACAATACATAAATGAATGATTTACATACTATCTCTACATCAGTTTCGGAACCTCGTAGTAGACATAAAAAGACCAACTAAGATCCAAGACCGAAACTAAACGTATGAGGCCAAGAACATTATGCAGACTTCAAAATCAGTGAGAACGGTAAGATCCGAACATAACTTGGCTCTATTTATGACGCAAAATTACAGTGAAAATCTCGCCAAATTCACTATGAATGTGACAAACATCCACACTCGTAGTTATCATGTTGCAGACATCATCTGCTGATCTCGGGTAGAGGTCTCAGTTTCTAGAACCTCGTAAACGCGTTTAGCTTTTCGCTGATTTTTTTGATTTTTAATTATCGTATGTCGTTAGAAATCAACCAGTTTTAAGAGCTAAACGTTTTCGCAAGGTTCCACGTGTATAATTGAGACTCCCGAGATCTCGGGCGGGGTCCCCTTATACATGTTATTTTAACATGAGGTAAGGCGAGTAGTAAATCAGGTGACCTTCCTCTTCCTATTTATAAACTCTTGGTTTAGATAGCTGATCTCAGTAGACTAATTTGGGGAGATTAAACTGGACAGCTAAACCGTGACCAGGTTTTGAATGCGAAACTTTTTATTAACGTGTATGCTGCTTTAAAAGACGGAAACAGATGCTTCCTCACCTGTTGATTCAAAAAAAGTCGGGTTTTGTTTAGGGAAAAATTAGACCGACGCTTCAGAAGGACCGTAAAGATTGGATCGTAAAGTAACAAAAGTTGCTGGAAGCTAAATGACAATGGTTTACAAAGTTGGAAGTTCGCTGCGTTTACCCTACGATGTGCCTAAAATCTGTTTCAATGCCTGAAAAATGGCGCCATCTGTTTACGCTTTGAGGAAGACAATTCAAGCCGGCTAGTGATAGTTTGCCGTCGTGATTAAGCACTGCTGTTTCTGCAGCACAACCTGCCTGGCACGCGGGCCTTTCAGCCGTAGATATGCGATACCTCAAAATGTGTAGACATAGCTTTTTTGGTGCAGCTGATATGCCTACATTAATAACGTGTAAAAATTGACTCATTTGTTGTATCGCTTTTGTGTAATGAAGCAGAATTGTGTACAGTGGATAATTTTATGTTTTAATATTATTTGTACATACAAGTTATGGCTAACAAAGTAAAAATAAACAAAACGGAAGAGGTACACAATTGTGAAAAGGGCTAGTGTTACATAAGGCTGACTAGGCAACGGAACTACATCACAGAAGCATTATGCCTTCTTTCTGAAACCGTCTTCAAAGAAAATCCCACCATCCAAGGCACAATATCTGGGACAAATGCCTGGTTCACCGGCTGGTCCCATGGATCCCGGAGGTCCCCACGGCCCCATGGCACCATTTTCTCCCGGGTCACCGTCTTTACCAGGTGGGCCTTTTGGACCAGCGGGGCCGGGTGAACCATCATCCCCATTTGGACCAGGTGGACCTGGAGGACCGTCCGGGCCCATATCTCCCATTGGACCGGGATCGCCAGGCTGGGGTACGCTGGACTGGGCAGGTGTCCCAGGATCACCGATGGGCCCATCTTCACCATTTTCGCCAGCTGGACCCGCAGGGCCAGGTGGACCTCGGGGCCCCGGTGGTGCGTCTTGGCCGGGAGAACCAGGATTTCCAGTCTCCCCGGTTTCACCTGGAAGCATGGAAAATTCACATTCAGAAACGTTTCGTAAGCAATATTTCCACTAATAGCAAAGGTTAGATTTCACTATAAATTTCACCTTACAGCAGCTGATAAATCCTAAAATTAATTTATTTCTCCTATATATTCCTAAAATAATTCTATTAATTACAACAACTGAAGATTAATATTAAACTTATTTAATACAAATTTGATACAAAATGCTCATAAAAATATTTACCTATTGGTCCTGGCGGACCCGGGGGTCCCTTTGGCCCTTCGGGACAGCCACGACAAGGCGGTGGAGCAATCATATCACATGGAGCAACCGGAGTTTTTCCAGGTTTGCCTGGCTTTCCAGGCTTCCCTGGTTTCCCCGGTTTTCCAGGTTTACCAGGACTTCCATCGGGTCCAGGCGGACCGGGTAGGCAACATCCTACAAAAATCAGTATGTTTTATTACTTTAAGGAATGTGTGTGCTCGTACAGACTGCACAGTTTCGCAACCAGACCAACCAAGCAAGCAAAATTAACAAAGGTTTAATGTATATGACCTTCTGGAGATTATTTTCTTCCTTTTCGTTTCGACTTGCTGGACAGGCAGAATTTATCTCTGCCTTCCTGGAATGCATATCGATACTCCCACTAGAGTACATGAGCATTCCACTTTTGTTTTGACAACTAAAACTGTTGTTGTTAGCCGATTTTAGTTCGAAAAAGTCAAAATTCGCAAACATAGTTTAATTTTCAGGGGTACAGAAACTGTTAGGAACAAAGCTGAAGCTACCTTACATTATCGTATGTGCTCCCTTTCCACGAGTGGGGAACGAATCCTGAAATTTGATAAATACGCAGTGTGTCCAGCCTAGATTACTGTTTTGTTAGTAATAATACAATTTCTGGCAGACGTCTGATTCTATTGTCTGCAGTCAGAAATTCGCAGAAAGATTAAGCTCAATCTATCTTAGGAAAGATAACTTTAATGCTTCAGGTACATACAGCATATTTGTAACTTTACCTTCACACATTCCAAGAGCATTGAGTATTGCTCCATTTCCATTTGTGCCGCCCATATTGTATCCTTGGCGACTTGTTCGATTCTTTGACGTTTCTTCAGTCATCTGCAGTACCTTGACATCTTCTTTCAGATATGATTTCACACCCTGAAATGCAAAAGTTATTACCAGCGATGGATATTGATGGTTTCCCCAAAAATATTAAATTCTCTGCTATTTATGGGTCTAGAAACTTACCAAAATAACACTCAGCAAATTTAGTGGCTAACAACAATTAGAGGTGCAGAAATACTTACACCACATGGCTTTAGTTGGGAAACTGTCAGAAGCCTTAAATGTTGAACTTGGCGAAATATAATTGGTAGAGAAACGGAAAGAGTGATAATGGAAACAGCACTAAAGCCTACTGCCAGCAAGGTTACAAGCCGATAGGCTTTAAAACGTGGATCTTCTTCCATTAATGAAAGTTAATGCTGCAGCAGGCTATCGTTTGAAAATGAGTTTAACTTTTCTTTTCGATTAAAGACTAAACGGATGATTCGCGCACTACTAACCGCATGGTTTCTCTTTTAGTTCGGAATTGGGTCAAAAAGAGCAAAAAGTTTCTAAAACATTAACTGTCAGTTTAGTGGGTCACTTTGCTTGATAATCTTGTTAAAACTGGATCTTACACTTTGTAGTAAAACAATACATAGTTACAAAATGAAAGGAGTAGCTTTCGCTATTTATATTTTAATATTTTCAGATTCACAAAAACGCAACTGTCATTGAATAATTGTTAAAACATTAATTGGTCTAATTTATGAGGAATCAGTGTAATTTGATCCCAGCTATTCAATTCAATTACCTAATAACTATTTTACTATTAAACTTGAAAATACTATCACATTGTGGCGATACTAAGGCAGACGCACACGTGAGCCTACCAAGATGTGCACTGATGACCACTACTCGGGCAGGCGCACACCTTGGTAAACTTCAAGTTATGTTGGTCGGGGAAAGACATGCACCAACTAAAACAAACAGAGGCAGTTTCAGTTTCAGTTTCAGTCGGTGACGCTAAACAGTTTCAGTTTCAGTTTCAGTTTCAGTCCACGCTTTAGAATAGTTTCAGTCTTAGTCCGGATTTTTCAGTTAAAGTCATCGCCAAAAATATAACTTTCAGTTTCCGCATATTTGGAATTTAAAATTGTTGATGCTACCGTTTTATTTTACAATGTCAGCTTGTATGTCAGTTCTGGATAAGTTTAATCTAATCTAACAGCTTTATCTAATATATTGTACTTGCAATCCCTTGGCTAAACAATCATCTTTTGACAAAGACAAAAAATAAAGATTCGTTGTGAAATAAGTTTTAGTAGTTGCTTGTTGCACCAACTTCCTCAAAGTACCTAAACCTTGCTTAAGGGGGTGTCCAAATGTTAGTCAGTTTTTCGACTTTCTCCGATCTCGCTGATTTTTACATTATTTTATGGTCTTATATGGTACATTTTAATGAGTTTTTAAAATTAAAGTTGCAAGTCGTACGGTTGTTGCGTAATTTCACCTCAAAGTTGAGATCTCATATGTTAAACATAGGAAACTTAAAAAGTTTCACGTTTTTGGAGTTGTGTCAAAAAATCTCGAAACTGGCCATTGCTAACCAGCCTTGTCTGGTATCATTAGGAAGGCCTGGATAAGGTCTATGATTTGTTGGAATTAGAATTTTGATTTAGGTCTTTAAAATTTTTTAATCAATTTTTGAATTTAAAATTTAACCCGCTTTTAAATGGCTTCAAATTTTAAATGTTCAAAAATTAATTTTAGAAAAAATTTTAGAAGGCTAAATCAAAATTCTAATTCCAACAAATCACATACCTCATCCAGGCATTTATAATAATACCACACATGGCTGGTTAGCATTGCCCAGTTTCGAGATTTTTTGACACAACTCCAAAAAAGTCGACTTTTTAAGTTTCCTATGAGACATATCCTACACATGAGACCTCAACTTTGAGGTGAAATTACGCAACAACCGTACGACTTTCGACTTTAATATTAAAAACTCGTTTAAATATACCGTTTGGACCATGAAATACGTAAAAATCAGCGAGATCGGAGAAAGTAGAAAAAATGACCAAAATTTGGACCCCCCCTTAAGCACCAAAAGCATCTCTCCAAAATGTATATACAGCTGTTGATGCACAAAGCTTCACTGCTGCAACTCGATGCGTAGCCTCTGGGGCTTTAGACTGGTGTTGTTCACCGGCCCAATGTTTCGTGGGCCTGCCCGCCTGGCAAGCCAGTCTAGACAGGGCCGGTGCACAACACTACCGTAGACCGTAGAATTACCACATCAACAACTTGTGCTTTAAAACGATATAAAGCAATTGCACTTTAACATTTTTATCTTGGTTCCCAGCAATTTAGATTCTCACTTGAGACCTTTATCATGCTGCTCCCCGCGATTCATAAGGCGGACAAGAGGCGGAGAGACGACGATCAGGATAGAAAACATGATCCCCAAGCAGTCCTGACGTACGGTTATTTCAGACACGCCCAAGGTAACCGCAGTGTAATGAGGCGGCGTGACGTCAGTCCTCTAAAAATATTATGTATGTGTGATCGAATTTATTTTAGGTTGAAGTTATGTTAGAAATATTATTTTTAAGAATGCGTGCAATTTAGTTTAAAAATATGTTGTGAAAATTGTTTTGAAATTTGTATTGAAAGTGTGTTTTGAAATCTGTTTGAAAGTCTTTTGCTTGAGTTGTCTGTGTCTATGTGTAAATTATGCATATGTGTATCAGCCAGCCTAGTCAATAGGTGGCGCTGTTGAGGCGTCTATTTTCTTGAGAAGCCTCTCCCAGCATCTCGTCTTTCAAGGGGATCTTAAATTTATCCAATCAAATTCTTCCACGCTGGCTCAAAACTAGTTCTCCTTGGACGTCTCAAAATTCATTCAGTCTAGTGGTTTCTTTCAAACTGTGCGGTCGTGTCTTTCTTGAACGTAACTCCCCAAGTCCTGTTATTTGCTGTGCTTATTTTAATGACAATCCAGCTTAAAGTGGTTACCACTTTAAGCTTCAGTGAGCTCCAGGGTTACCCTGTAGAGCCACATTACTAGTGTTATTTATTCTTGTATTAGATGATAATTCTGTTCTCTTATCTTTAGAAGCTTTTCTCTCTCTATTCCTTTTTCTAAGTTTTCTACGAAGTCTCTTAAAATTCCTCCAAAAGTTTAGGTCTCTTTTTACTAGGTTAGTCCTCTTACATTTCGTTTGTTGCAGTGTCCTTGTTTGGTAGAAAGTATTGTGTATTTTGTATTTTATTCTCTACTCTTTGCTTCACTATTTAGTTAGGCTATTTCATACACTGTAGTTTATTCAAAATTTATTGTACGCAATTTTCGGGGTTCGCCCCTTTGTCAAGCATATTTTTAAAGTAAATATGGTCTCATTTTTGGGCCATTTTAGGGTGCCTCTTGTAGTTAGGTTTTTGTATTAGAATTGCATAATCGGTAAGTAGGGCTTTTTCTAAGAATATTTGGGTAGGTAGATTTTTAAGCATGTATTTTTCAGCAAATTGTCCTGCTGGGGTTGGTTGAAACTGGGGATATCAAACCATTCGCTGACCCCCTTGCCGGACTGTCTCCGCAACAGTCGCACACGCAATTGGTCAGCATGCCTTGCCCACATGCCGCCTTCAACGGCAACTTTGTACGTCACTTGGCCTATCCTTTCAACAACAGTACCAGCAACCCACTTTCCTCCGGGACAATAGTTTCGGGCCCAAACCATATCCCCGACCAAAAAGGACCTTTTCGCCGGAGGATTGTGGACGTGTTGAGCTGGTGGTTCCTTGAGCCTAGTTAACCGAGTCCTGGGGAATACTTTCAGAATCCTGTCTGCAGGACTAATCCCAGTAATAGGATTAGGAGTGGTCCGGTAGGATAGCAGAAATTCAGTGGGAGAGCTTTCTTGTCTTTCTCGGGACAGATCGCTGAAGCTACGCGTAGTGACTCCGAATCGAACAAAGTTCTTTAATGGACAAAGAACGGCTGGCAACAACACTTGTCATCAACAGAAAAATCATATCTACCATACTTCACTCGACGCGAAGACATTTTCATTACTAATTACTGTCTATTCTGGAAGGACGGAGTAATTATTCCCAAAATATGCGGAATGGAATTTTGGCGGAGATCCATGTTGGCCATAATGGAATTTGCCCGCTCTCTGTCGGCTGCTCGTCGAGCTGTTTGGTGGTTAATTATCAGAGACGATAGTCATTGGTAGACCAAATCTGCTGAATACGTAAATCACAAATCTTGTAAACAAATCACCGTTTCTTTTGTATTGATCCGGACTACTGGGAATATTTCTGGCCATCCAGAGTACGCATCAACCAGGACGAACCACATTTTCTTGTTAGCAGGCCCAAGAAAGTCTAAATGGATGCGATCCCAAGGCTTTAGAGGGCTTGGCCACTTATTTTGGCTGTATATTTTGATGAACCCGAAGGTCTCTGTTTTCTGTAATTTTGATGAACCCGAAGGTCTCTGTTTTCTGTACAATATACTCTAACTGATATACTCTGACTGAACGTGAAATACTCTGGCTGAATGTGAACAATTCCTTTTGTTTGTTTATTTGCTTGTTTGGAACTGGATGTATATTGGTTGACCTGAAATAGCTATGGTTAATTTTGCATAAGTGTTAATAACTTTTATTAATCGTTAATAATTTTTAGTAATTTTTGGTGAGGTGTGTTTGTACTCTTGGTAATTGTGGAAATTTCCTGTTTGTGTCATTTGTGGGGGTCGGTAACTGACTTATCTCAAATTGGTCGACGAAAATATTTGATAAACTTCTTACCTGAGAAGTTTTTCGTCCCCAGGTAAGCCTCTTAGAAACCCATTAGAATATTCTTAAGACGATAAGAAAGAGAAATTCCTTATCCTGCAAAAATTATGGCCGCTCTCCTAAAGACTTCCAACGCTCACCGCAAATTCTGACTGACAGTTTTCAGTCAGGACAAAGAAAAGATAAACTGGGTGACTGACCCAGTGTCGACTCTTGTTTTTCACCCACGTCAGTCTTGGGGCAGACTCGCTACTGAACGGTTGATCTTTGGTAATTACTGCTCTGTAGTTCGTTTCTTGACGGCCATTGAAGCCTTGCGATTTATATACTGTTAAGTCTAGTGTCGGAAGTTTGAGTTGAGTTTGATATTCGCCTGCATCTCTACGAGCCCCCAGAATTTTGTATCATTTCTGATCAGCAGTTTATGTCAATTGTTCTCTTAATCTTCTAACCTATCACATTTTGGAATATCTGGTAAGAGTAAGTTGTGAGTCACTGGAAGTGCGCCAGCTATAATTTCGGAATAGTGATCCAGTTTCGCTTAATTTTGAGACTGATTAATTTGAATCACCTTTTCATTGTTTCACGGTCTCTCTCTGTAAGCTGTTGTGTAGGTAATCGCTGAATTCTGTATTTGTTGCGAAACTGTAATACGTTCAACCTTTGTAACTGTGTCTGATCCTAAACTGGTTAGCTTACTGTAAATTGTTCTTCACTTTAGTCTGTTGTACCCAAGATCCTATTTTGACGTGCTGCTCATGAATGTTTGCATAATCGTTTTGTAAATTTAATAGAACTAGTCTTGACTCCCTAAGGAATTGTTATCTAGAATTTATTATTAGTTAAGTGAGCGAAGTAGCAAAACAAGTCTCGTAAGCCCGACTAATCGGGTAAGGTTTGTCTATTGACTGCGCAATCTGTTCTCGTAGTCTTATTTCTGTGGATAACCTAAGGCTAGGTCTCACCATACCTGAAGAAGAGGTACCGGTGTTCGAAGAGAGTGAAGATAGTTAAATTAGAATATTTTTGTATTCTAATAATTTGGGTTAATCTGTGGCTGGAGGCTTAAATCCCCTGGAATATCATAAAAGGAATAAAACCAGTGCTATTGAGAGTTACACCTTGATTAACATAAACCCTCAGAACCCTATTTTATTAATCTTGGAAACCACATCAGCATCTGAACTGTGTATAAAACCGGTGCATTAAAATATTATTTATAAATTTATGTTAGTCTAAAGTTCCCCAAGAAATTCAGATTCGTGTTGGCACGAATGCAGCTTATATGTATGTACTTGCGATTTTATCTACACTAGAGCCTAAAACGTAACACATTCCTTCAATTTTTTTCGCAAGGAAAACTATTACGGAAAATCTGCAATAACATTTTACAAAGAACTTAACCACGCAGAGACTGAAATGGAGTTTCTGTTCCAGCATGAACTGAAACCGATTTTAGTTTCAGCTAGAAGGAAAACTTCAGCTTTTACGCTGGGACTGAAACGGTTTCAGACTTATCTAGTTTCAGTTTTAGTTTCAGTTATAGAAATAGGGTAGTTTCAGTTTCAGTTCCAGTTTCAGTCGGATACCAAAAATAATTTTAGTTTCAGTATCAGTCGGCTAGTCTAAATGGTTTCAGTTTCAGTCCGTTTTCCAAAATAGTTTCAGTTTCAGTGTCGGCGACTGAAACATCACTACTTATACTATATATGCTCTGCTCTGTTACATTTTATTAATTGATTAGTTTTTTTACACATTTTACCAATTACAAAAATGGATACTCAATGCTACAACAGCACATGGAATGAATGCATTTCGTAAAGTCCAGTTCCTATTTAGTCTTGCAGCAAAGTGCTTCAGGATCCAACTCATAGAGAAATCCCACAAAGCCAGCAGCTGCGTCGGCAAGACACACATGATCGCAGACGGTAACTTTAGCTTCAGAATTAATGGATCCTTGTGATCTGGGAAAGTTGGCGTTATTCATGTGTGGTAATCGATACAGGCGCAAATAACCATCTGCAGTGATCAACAGCGCACTCGCAGTCAAAAAATATAAACACTGCATTAGTGGAAGTAATCAGCTTAAAATACAACCACAAACTAAAAATTATGTCAAATGAATACGCTTAAAACAATTTCAAAGGTTTTCAAACAATTGTTGTCCATGTTCCGAGAGCTGCAGTGTCTTGTAGAACTTAAATGTTGCCAAACTTTAACAGATCCTTTATAGAGCCTTCCCCTCGGACCTAGATCTCATTCCCAATTACCCAAGGTTTCGCAAGATCCGAAGCCGATGTAGAGGTTAATGTCAGCAAAATATTCGAAAATCAAGTTTGTTTGTTTCCTGAATCAGTCGATACACCTCCACACCCAACAACTTTTTGCTCAAGCACATATCTGATCGATATTGTTTGTGTTAGTCAACACTTTTTTAATGAGTGGGCAGATTTCTAGGGGAAGTGATTTTGAAGCTTTTATGACGAAGTTGCAAAATTCAGCATCTATTCCGATTTGTGGCAATGGCAACGCATCAGACGAACAGAATTCAGAAGCTTCTTAAGTTGCCCCATTCGTACAAATGGTGACTCTCTTTGGCGATGCCTCCAAAAGGATAACTTTTCACATTGTATATAGCGATATATCGTGATATCGTAATCGTGATTATATGCCCTCCAAAAGGTCTTAGAAATCAAGCATAACCTGTGCACAAGCCCAGTTTAGTTTGGTTAAAGAAGAATAAACTGGCGCTTGAGCTGAAAAAAAGACGGTTGTAATTAATTTAATGAATCTGGAAATGCCATATGGTACTGCCATTAATAGCAGTTGAAGGAGGCATACTAACGGCAGAATGCATAGAAGTGTAAACTTATTTAAAGTTTAAGCCCAGTAGGGGAAATAAAGCCAATAGACAATAAAATCAGGTATCTGTGAAACTTTAATGCTGCTTTCAGATAATATGCGAAAGAAAAATGTCACATAACAATCCTGCTGTGTCAGATGTATACGTATGAAAACAGCAATAATAGGGTATGAGTCTATAATAATGCATTATAAAGTGCATTTCACTTGGATATTTTGCCGTGATGCTTCGAAAGAAATCGACAAATTCTTCATCGATGGGAAAGGTAGTACTCATGGAAATTTTGCTTTCCTGTTTTGTTGTGGGGAGGTAGCTTTTGTGAGAAACCATTAATCCTGTTTTCAAATGGTCCCTGAAGTATATATATTGCTAGATTTAGGGATATAGTTGGACTGACCTTTTCAAGACTTTTCCGGCATCGTCATATATTTCAGTATCTAGACTTAGCAATGGAGTTAGGCTTGATCCTTACGCATACAGACTTATGATCGCATTGCAGGCTAACCCTATGAGGCGTTAAGCTTAGACTTCCATATGTCGGAATCAGCTACTGTTATGGAAAACTTTACTCGAACATAACAAGTGAACACGTCGTCTACATTGCACATGTACATGGCTTAAACTAGGATCAATCCAAGTCGTAGAACGGTTCTCTTGAAGGCAAAACCTTTTCTATTCTCGCGTTCGCGACACTCCGCCAGAGCAGAGTTCGCCGTTATATATCGTCCACACAAACTGTGCTACTCATCATTGCGCTGGCAAAAGAAATGACTTGACTTCTGTTGTCATCTGGTTCGTTCGTTTACATTAATACTGCCGTCCAAAGCCAAAAAGTCGTAACTAACATTTTGGCCAAAATGGAGTTACGACCAACTACATATACAAAATTTTATGCTGAATTTAGCTAGCTATGTTAGAACGACGTATCTTCATAGCATTTGTAGTAATAAACTTGGCAGAAAAACGTATCTGCAATTATGGATTCCAAGACAAAGCCAGAAAGTCGTATCTGCAATTTAACATTGCACATACGTCTTTATGGCTTGGGCAACATGTGCTGCAGATAATAGAAATACCCAAGGACTACGTGTGCCAAAAGACGTAACTGCCATACTGCGCCAATTTTGCTTATATTCACAAAAATAAATATTCTGATAGATAAATCCAGTCAAATAGTATCATTTTACACAGTGGTTACAAATTCAAATTGATCTGATGAAAAAGTGTAGCACAATTTACATAAATGGCCATAACAAAAATTAGTAACAAGTAACCCCTAAACGGGACAATATTTCGCCAAGAGTGTTTAATTTCAAGCAGGTTATTACAATTTTCAGGACTATGTTTGTTTCAAGTGCATGCAAGTGAAGTTTTTATGAAACTGGCAACAACTAGCATGCGAACTCTCGAATCGAATGCTAGTACTAGTATGCGTCATGCGAGTCCAAGCATTATGGAATCGCTCCCAGGAGCTCACCCGCAGGATCCGGTTTTACGGTTATTTGTACCAAACAGACAATCTGCTTATCCTGGCTCCCCCCTCCAAATTTCGCATCCTGCAGATGTCCGGGTGTAACCCCTGTCACTGCTTACCTCTGGATCGCATTGAGAGTCAGCTTGAGCAAAGAAAACTGCACACAGCGACAGCAGACGCAAATTAAGCTGTGCCAACTGTCAACTGCCTAAGCAGACAGTGTCAACCAGCACTGGTATAATGAGTCAGGAAAGTACTTGATTCCAGCACCGTCCATTCGAGAAATGATGCAAGATTATTCTCTACCTCATTTGCATAATTTGCATATGACAAAATTGTTGAATTTTGAATTCTGGTCAAAGGGGGGAAATGTAGAAATTTTGTTCCATGCAGAAAAAGCGTTGTTATTGGCCCCCTGCACTGAATCTAAACTTGCGAAAAATTTCGTTTTTTGAACTTCTTATGCGCAAGTATCGTTTTTCCAACTTGTCTTCTACTGGAATTTTTTCATAACATGTTTTGACCATGGGCCCCCCTGAAATAAAAAAACGGAGCAGCTGGATTTACACGCTAAACATAGGCACTACAAATGGTAGACAAAGATTTTCAGTTCAAATGTGGGTCCACCCATTACAAATATTTCGCCTTCGGCGAAATAAAAATGTAGTTACGTCTTTTTGGATTTGGACGGCAGAATACAGCTTCAACTTCGACTACACATCAAAGGAAATTTCCAGTTAAGTCTACGTTCTTTCTTTTTCAAGGATTATCTCAAAACCCTTTCTGTCTTGCTTGAAGGGCCTCCACCACTAGAAGTCCTGCAGACTTCTTGGTAGAGCCCAAGCAATGTTCAATTACTCTTCTCAATTATTTCTTCTTAATCTGTTGACAGCAATTCGTGGGGCTTTCAACGGATCTCCACCACCAGAATCATCGGTGAATCTAGGCGGAAGCCACAAGTTTGAGTTAAGCTGATCACGTAAAACGGATTCTCGGCACCATATGGAGCACTTTTACTCGAACATAACAAGTGAACACGTCGTCTACATTGCACATGTACAGGGCTTAAACTAGGCTCAATCTAAGTCGTAGAACGGTTGTCTTGAAGGCAAAACCTTTTCTATTCTCGCGTTCACGACAACTGTTGTTGTGAGAGCCTTCACTTAATGCCAAACTTCTTTCAGCATAGACTGCGGTAGTGTTGTCCTTGACATGGAAATGCTCGACAGCAGGATTCTTACTGATTCCCATGTGAGCATATGTAATGGAAAAAGCTAAATGAAACTGGAAAAACGACAGGAAAAGCTCAGTTGTTGTGGATTGTGATTCTGGATCGAATTATCTGATGCCTTCATTATGAGTGATGTGCCTGTAAGATCCCAATGTGAACTATGAAACGTCCAAGCAATTGTATGAAAATATTTGTCATTTAACTACCAGAGTTGCCAGTCAGTCTAAAACACTCAGAAATTCACAATTCGGGACATAGGTTCTAGTGTAGGTAGGAAAGTAAGGCTAGAAGTAGCACTATAACCCACCCAAATGACACAAAACGGAATAGGACTTCAGCAGAATGCAGCTTAATAAGGGTTGAGTAGGTTACCAATTAATAATGGGGGGTCGGTACCCTTCCCGGGTCAGCAATAGGCCCTATCATTGCCCTTACTGTATAATGGAGGAGTCGGTACTCTTCCCAGGCCACGAATAAGGCCTCTCGTTGTCAAGAAGTCCATCAAAATTCGATTAAAACAGCCTGAAATTATCAAAGAAATTGGATTCAAAGAAAGATATTGCGAAATAACCAGTAATTTAACCGGAGAATTCGAGTTTAAAACATTTTTACATGGTCAGTAAGCGCAAATATTGGAAGATGGGTTAATAGAGGGTCATAGTTCGTTCGTTAGTAGCATGGGTAATGTTAATTGGTGTTCGTGAGTGTTAGTTAGACATAAACGGTATTAATTAGGTAGTAATTAGTTAAATTGTGAGATTTTTAACAAAAATATAAGTTAGGCTTATCTGAAAGGCAATTCTTTTCTGATTCCGAAAATCCAAACCCGGTCTTTTAACTCCCAATATTGCGAAAAGATATAAGCAAAAGATGTTTTGATTAGTTACGTTTTAATTTCGTAATATTGGCCTTTTGTGACCTTTATAACAAGGCGTAACAATTGCATGTGGTTACGCCCATTCATGTTTTCATTCATCTCACTGAGCCCCTGTTGGCTCTCTCCCAGCAAAGACTTGCCTCGCAGAGAAAGAGTTAGTGCACACCTTTAGGTGTAGTAATACGTTCGGAGGGGGCTTAACTCCCTCCCAAATAAACAAAATCGAACAAAATTAGTTAGTCTTAGGTAGTTTCGTACGTTGAATAACAATATTTAATTTTTAGTCTACAGAAAAATACGTAAATTCCGTGTATGCACATTTTTTGCGCAACAATTGCCCTCTTGATTCATTTGTTGGAAACGTAGAAGTTCCAGCAGGGTAGAGCAATTGTTGCTAGGATTAACGAGCGGCTTCTCTTGTCTTCGGCCGAAAGGTCACGCCCAAAAGGAAAGAAAGGGGCTTGGAAACAAGAAAGCGCCTGAAAAATAATAAACATAAAATATACTAAATGTTACGGTCAAACTAGCACTTAATACCTATTTTTTTCATAACGGGCCCTGAGAGGCCTTTACCTTGTACTGTTTCGTTTTTCAATCCGTGAAAATTAATTTTTAAGCCGAGAATTTCCCCTTTGGTTACCTTTACATGTTAACCAAAAAGTCTGCAAAGTTTCCCAAAATTCAGCTTGGGAAATTCAGCAAAAAGGGGTCAGTTGGAGGACCATAATTCTTTTTTCTCATTAATCTCCCTTCCAACGGACCAGCCGCCTCACCAGCCCGCGTCGGGCACACGCTTTAAGATAGGGAGCTTCCAGAAAATTCTGGAAGCTCCTCCTAAAATCAAAGGAAATCCGACAGAGGTCAAAACACCAGTGAGCTGTCAGACTCCTGTCAGCTCACTGGAAAATTCAAAATTTCAGTCAGTGTTCGCCTGAGTCTTGGCCGACAGCGGCCGTGTTTTCCTCTCCTTTGCAGTGCACTTTCCCGTTGTGCCAGCGATTTGGCCGGGAACAAAAAGTGTACTTAGGACGCGAGTTAGGGACCTCCTCTGACCCACACTGGTCAGAGGAGAAGATCTGAGTTCACGCGGCGAACACCACACGTTGAGGGCCAAATGAGCGCATTATGCTCAGCCAGAGACCGCACAAGAAACACATTATTAGGGACTTTTCAGGAGGCCTTTGGCCTATTTTTTTCTTTTTATTCGGCCCTTGGGCCACAATCTAATTAGTAAACTTCAACCAAACCACGGCCTGATTGGCCTTTAATTTTTGGTAGGGGCTTTTTGCCCAAATTTCTATCTTTTTCTTATTTTTTTGGGGCTTTGTAAAGAATCGGGATTTTGAGTGGGGACCCCCCCTGAGTTGAGTTAGGAGGTCCCTTGGTTACGGCCTCAAATTAGATCTGAGCTAAATTAGGGATTAATTCTCCCCACAGCCGGCAATTAGGAATTACGGCCGTAATTGCAGAAATAGGCGCTATTGAAGCAAAACATATTGTCCGTAATTGTAAACCGTAGTTTTGTTTAGGTCGGCTACCAAAATTAATAGGAATTACAACTTGAATTAATAGGAATTTAACTATGAATTATCGGGTGTTGTAGGGGGAATGGCCGGCTTCCCCGAAGTTAACCTAATAAAATAAAACTGTCCTTAGCGGAACGTGTGTGTGTGTGTGTGTGTGTGTAGTTTTGTTTTCTAATAATAATTGCCTGAGCAATTATTACTAGTTTTGCTTTCCAAGAAGTTATCAAAGTTCTAAAATTCGTAGTCTCTGTCAAACTTACAAAGTTCATGAATTTCAAAATAAAAATGGAAGTTAGTCAATTTCAGAATTAGAACAAAATGTGCATACAATAAGTAGTTAAGCTTATTAAGGAGTAGCTAGGATTTGTTGTGCTTGTATAAATTATACGAGTAAACGTTGATGTGAATGTGACCTCCAAATTTACGTAAGCGGCTCCTTGGGTAAACCCCTCTTGAGTTGCGAGGTTCCAAGAGTAGCCCCATTTCTAGAGTGTGATTTATAGACCGAAATTGGGTAGTCGTGAGTGTGAGTGAGGGCATACCATGAGTAAGTAACATAAGTAATTAGATAAGCATCAAGTAATTACCAATTACTACAAGTATTTAACAATTGACCATCTTCCAGTATCAGAAATTCACTGAAAATGTCAAGTTTCGAATATATTTGGGCTAACTAGTTGGCCACGGGAAATGAACCCATTTCCCGTGGCAAATCGACACACTTAGGCCAGAAACAGGCCGAAAACATTAATATTAGCCAGCCATTTTGGTTGCCCGGGTGATTATGCAAAATTCAGTCAGATTCAGCTCATTTTTATGCAAAATGGCCCTAGAAGGCGGGTTGTGTAAGAAAAAGGCAAGGGCAGACGAAGTCCGAAAATAAGTTATAAGCAGCGCATTTTGTGCGTTTTCAAGAGTGTTTCGTCTAGCTGCAAATTTAATCAGGCCCAACCGGAACAAAAATAACTGAAACAGAACAATAATAACAGAAACTTTACGAATCATTTCGTCCAAGCAAGAAACTACATCAGGTTCAGCCATATTCTGCAAAATACAAGCTAAACATGGCCAAGAAAGCCCACTTGGTTACAAGGAATTACTAAAAATGGTTAACATTGTCAGGAATGCAATAACCAACAATTTCGAGTCATTTCGTCAATTTACAAGCTCAAATGGGGCCGAAATGCACATTTTGGGTCTGGAAAGCAAAAGAACGAGTAATGGTTGCCGGGTTCGATTCCCGCACCATAATTTTGTACTAATGGGTTTTAACCCATTTGATTCAGGTGCGCGGACCGTCGCTGATCAGGATTCGAAGTCGTGAGCTATCCAGTTTGGAGCAGTCAGTGGAAGCGTTCAGTCTTGTCGTGGAACCCGTAGTCAGATTCAGTTTGTGCTTATCTAAGATTGTTGGGTCCGGAAGTTATCCCAGGACGTGAACTTTATCAGTCGCCGATTCGTGGAACCTATCACTGTAGGTATATTGTGGAATTAGAACGCAGCTAAGGTCAAGAGCAGAGACGACTTCGCAGGGACCTGATTTCAAGTTGGGAACCATAACTCTACGGAAAAAGTTGCAGACTTAACTCGCGAACTTTCTGTTAAAAATGGCCAGTTTCACCGTGTTCATCATCACCGGTTTTGGTGCTTTGCTCCCTTCGTCTCTGGCTTGAACTTAGAAGTCAGCCAGAGCCCGCTAGCCTGCAGACAGAAGAAGCAATCAGACTTATTGAACTTTGTAGTTGTGTTAAGTTTCGTTAATTAGGAATAAGTAAGAGCAAACCAGGAAATTCCCCTCTTTCTATCTTTCCTCAAAAGGCATTTCCGTACAGTAACCCTGTCTAGGTGTTGGAGCGGACCTTCGGGAAAGCAGTGTCCAACATTCGGGGACTCACCCATAGACCGACCTCCGGTTTAACTTGATTAATATTTGCTGATTTGTAGTTTTATTGATTTGCAGTGTGGTAATCCGTTTTGTAAGGACGGATAAAGAGTCGCACAGCACAAGCATATAGGCGCACGAGAAAGCATATAGGTATTAATCAGCAGAGTGTTGGAGACAGTGTAATAATTAGGTAATCGAGACCAAGTTTGAGAAAGAGAAGAAGAGGTACCACTAAACCTTGTCCCTAAAATACATATAAATTGGGTAATATCATCCTAAATTAGGATAATATTAATAGTCAACTAAAGACGGTAGCTGGCAACTCTGGTACAATAACTGAACACTGTACTGAACTGTATTTGTATCTGTTTTTGCACAGCTTGTAACGACCCCTAGTAATAACGCTTGTTGTACTTTAATTGTCATTCTTTTAACGTGTACCTATCATAACTGTATTAATCCCAATAAATAACTGGTGTGTCAGACTTAGAGTCCTAGAGTTGTATAGAGAGGCGCGATTGTCTCTGAAAACCAGGGCCGATTGCCATACAAGGAATTCACATCACAAGGATTGGATCAGGGCTGATTAAGGTAAGTTCTGATCGGGAATTGGAAGATTCATCATCAATCCGGCGATCAAGTCAAAGCAAGCGCTGACCCCTCTTGCTGATCTGCTGGAATCCAGTGCAACAAACGAACTCACAAAGAAGACCCCTACAAAGGTTGGCTGCAGGGAATCTCTGATTTTGGAACACCACCTTTCGGAGATCCAGTGCCTAAGTCTGCTTCGATAAGTGGACGCGCTAACCTTCCGTGTGATCAAGTCTAAAGTGGATCGAGATTCAGATCTCACTAACTTCATTACACATATGCAGCACAGATACTTAATCCATTTCCACCGACTAAATTACATCCGTCAGAAAAGTGTTGTACATTACAGAATATAAAATGATAAGTTCTCACCATGCGGTGGTAAATGCTCCAGCTGTACTACTTGACCCGAAAGTTCCATTATCGTTCGACCAATTCAGATTTCTGTGTCTGTTAAAGTGGATTAGAGCCTTATTGTCCTTGTTAGTGTCTTGGACTATATATGTCCAACTTCAGAATTCTCCTTTTGTTAAATTTTTGCAATCTACCTGCTGAAACTCTACCTAAGTATGGCGAGGCTGATTAGCAAACTATACTCAGAGCATAAACGTATATGTAATGAAACGGATTTGTGATAGACACTGCTTTTGGTCAATCTACGTACTAAGAGGTCTTTGCAAGTCTCAATCTTCAAGCTTTATTCTCTCAGCCCTTTCTAATCTAACAAGTTTGGGGGTCGGGCAAACTTGATCTCGGCAATTAACAGTCTGAGCACTGGTTAAATGGCTCACTCCAAATAAATTAATAAATTAGTCCAACAAGTGCCCTTTAGATTACAATTTGAGCGCTGGTTAAATGACTCAAACTTCACAATATCCGTTTGTCAATCCCTAATTTACCTAACAATTAGTTGACTGCTCAACGGAACTTTGAAGTCAACTATTTGTCCTACTTAAACAAGGCTTCCGTAACTAAAACTCTGGTCCACCTTGTTCTCAAATCAAATCCCGAATCTAATAAATTCTACAACACAGGAGTTAGCAATCTTGCGATTCAAGGTTGTCAATTTATTCTTACGATATGATTTTAGATTAACAGGTACAGGCTAGTCAAACTAAATGGTTAATGCAAAACTCAAACAATTAATCGAATCAATACAGGTCAAAGGAAATGAACGACTTCCAGATATAGAATTACAAGTTGACATTCACGATTAGAGTGATTTTCGCCTAAACTCAATTTACCTTTGTGTCCAATAGAAATCCAATAAAATGGAGCAAGTGTTACACAGAATAAATAAGACAGATACACGTGAACTGGGTGAGAGTGAGGTGACCGGGTAACTGGCAAAACTTCCAACTAACACTTCCACACACAGACAGACGCAAACAGTCACGGGCACTACCGGCCAACTGACAAAACGTAGAGTAACCGGCGTAACAGCCTCAGGAAACACAGTGACAAACACAGGTCTCAGAACCGACCTCTCAGAACAAGAGTCAACCTCAAACTGAATAAATTTTGGGTTCAGTCACTTTCACCCACTCTCCTACCTGTCCACGTGAAATTCTGCAATTTCGGTCTTTTTCAAGTCTTTTGATTTGGTAGCGACCATTTACAAAAGAAAGGCATACGTCATGATAAGCATGACGTATGGGATTGCTTTTAGGCTCATGGGGCTCCCAAAATTTCTAACTTAAAGAAAAAACTAAACAAATTGTTTCCTACCTGCTTAAAGTTATCCTATTTAAAGTCATGGATAGGATAGACGGCGAAGGCGGTACAGCCCGAAAAGAACCATCGCCTGATTTGCCCGGTATATACAACCAAGGCGAAGAACATGTAAAAAACCCAGCGATATTACACGATAAGCATAATGACTCCAAAAGAGAAGTTCCAACAAAACTATAAATATAAAAAAATCATAAAGTTATCAAAATAAAATATGAAATATATATAGTATAAACTTACTAAACCTAGTTACGCGCATAGCTACCATTACGTACAAACCTAAGTGTCAACAAACATGTCATTCATACTGTTAGGTGCTCTCATATGCTGACCACTCTGCTAGACTGATACTAGTATTCGGTGGGCGTCGTCAGTAGCATGCCGACTTACTAGTTGCAGCTTTGGGTTGTTTTCAACTCCCAGCGAAATAGGATAGAAATGTTTCTGCCCTGTGGTCCCATTCACACGTGCTGGTTAAGCAAAGGTGCTGCACACATCATTACATATGGATGATACCGATTTGTCGAATTTTATATGAAATTTCTGTTTTTTTAACAGTTTTTCGAATTTGCAAATTTAGACTTTGCTGATTATATCCCTTAGAAATAGCTAAGTCCAGTAATTTCCTAGACTTAATAATAAAGCTATCATACGTATTACAAATACTGCCATATCTATTAATTTCACCACCTACTACGTTATACAAACATCCTTTACTGATATTGCTTTGTGCATGCGGCAAAACTATTGTGTTAAAAGGGAAATTATCCCTTTTATCAAAAACATCAGTAAAGAAGTGTTTATTCCTTATAGATATATTGATGTCGAGTACATCTGCGGATAAAGGGTCCGAGTTAACTTTTTTAAGGGTAAGCGATTTAGGCTACATATCTTTCTGATGGTTGTCAAACTCATTGTCATCATTAAGAGCAGTAATATCATCAATATATCTATACATATGTCGTAGCTTTTCAACTAAGCTATACTCTCTATTACGAAGTTTGGCCATTACGTATTCATATTCGTAAGAAAAAAGAACAAGGTTGGCAATAAACGGGGCTGCATTAGTGCCCATAGGTATTCCAATTTTTTGTTTGATTAGAATATTACCGACAGCGAAATATGAATTGTCAACTAACCAAATTAACATCTCTTTAAGTTTGTTTTGATCAACAACCATTCCTTTTTTCGTCTTATTACCCCAATTTGCTGAATTTTTATGAATAATCAGTTTTCTATTGCTCTTCCCGAACCCCAAGGCAATAACTTTCTTCATGCATTGTATAATATCAGTGTGATGTAGATTACTATACAGTTGACCGAAGTCATAAGTGCTAACAGACTTACACAATTTTCTTTTATTAAGCTAAGTTAAGTCGTTTAGTAAGTTAGTATTGTTATTAATTATCCAAAACGGTTTGCAGAATTTGCGATTTCTTGAAATTGCATCACAGTAGTTTTTAATAGAGTTTTGGATAACTTTTAACCCATGGCCAAGTTTTATAGATACAGGTTTAGAGCAAGCATTTTTAGCTGCGATAATGCTTCTAAATCCAATAGGAGTTTTATGAAATTTAGGTATAATTTGCATGAAAGGTAGCCCGGATCTTTGATCTGGCTCTATACCGAAGTGTCGGAGCATAGAAATTTGATGATTGACAATATTAGCAGGCGTGTTAGTAGCAATTTCATACGTATTGTTAGTGGAGTAATACCCGACTTCCTCGAGTATTTTTTCACATAGAACTTCTTACAAATAATAGCAAAGTTATTGGATGCTTTATCAATAGTTGTGATAACATATTTCTTATGTAATTCCTTAAGGTTATTACGATTAAAACGGAACGAAGAAAGGTTAGTCGAATTTACAGGCTATTCTACATTAATCATTTTGTTAAATTTGTTAGTAGTTAAAGTTTTCCATGCTTCAAATTCGTAATCTGGTATGTTGAATCTCAAACACAATTTATTTATAAATTCATCTAGTCCTTTGCGAAATTCGTGTTTGATTTCCCCATAATTTAGTGGACTAGGAATTCTAAATTTTGAACCAAGGCTTAACAATTTTCTGATCTCTAAGTCTTCAATAACTTCTAAATTCCCGGTGATAACATGGTTATGGTAACTGTCCTTGAAAGGGTTAGTTTCGCATTCACACATAAAATCTGAATCAACCGTATTAGTGTCTATTTCGAATGGAGTCTGTCTGTAATTACAGAAAACTTGTGCCGAAGTGCGTCCATATACAAAAACAGGCATAGGTTTACTTAGCTTCTTGTCTAACCCGGTGGGCCAGACCGCTTCTAAATTAGTGTCGTCAAAAAGTTTGGTGAAGTTTACTTTATCAAATAATTTATTTTTAAATTCGAAACGTATAACATTGTTACGAATTTTTTGTTTTATATAAGGTTCAAAGTAATCTATTTTATATTTACTAAAATCGTGAATAATTTCTCCTAAGTTAGACAAACTGTCTTCCGTAAATGCTAAAAGTTTATTTAACGATTTTTTATTTAAATTATGTAAGTAATGTAGCAAATTTGTTCTTGTTTGTTTAGGATTAGCCTCAAATTTTGCAACAATTTCGTCGAAAAATGTTTCAGGATTGATTTTCTTATCCCTTAGATTTCTGTTTCTATTACTGCCTCTTTTACGGCTAAATCTTTGTAGCTTATTGAAATTTGAGAAAACGGATTTATGAAAATTTCTAACTTAGACGATTAACCCCACTTCCCAAACTTGAACTTCTTAGTCCGCAAAACACCCAATCTTGTCACCCAAACAAATAAAAACCCCTATTTCCATTATTGTCAAGACAGATATTCAATGCAAACATTCACGTAAATTGAGAGCACAAAAGACAGCGAACCATACAGTTAGATTTCAGTTTGGACAAAGTGTAGGATTAAGGTTACAAAAGTGGTTAGTTCAAAAAACACGAATGATTAGTTCACACAAATTGAAATTGAGCTAGTTATCAATTACACGAACAAACGAAACACAGAGTCAAGAGTTTGAAAACAGCAAATTAAACAAAAAACAGAAAATTAGATGTTTTTTAAGTTTTTTCTTTGCCTCTGGCTAAGATTGAATTTTCTTGCCCTTACATATATATACATCAACGTATGAAATCAAAGTTGGTTAATGATTTTAAAGTGATTTTAGATTCAGTTTCTACATTTCTTCTTTTTTAAAATCTTCTTTCTTTCGGATAAAGTCACTATTTGGACCAACGTCCGAGTTGTTCTTCTGCGTCCTTGAGTTTGCTGACCCACTGAAGAGCAGCATGATCAGTACGAACAACAAATTTCTTCCCCAAAAGGTATGGTCTGAAATGTCTGACAAATTCAACAATGGGAATAGTTTTCGCCGGGCCGCACAGCACTTTCTTTCGACTTTGGATAACGTTTTACTGGTGTAGGTAATAGTAGGTTCTGTGTTGTCCTGGTACTGCGACAGTTCAGCACCAACGCCCATCCTGACGCATCGGTGTCCAGAATGAATGGTGACTTCTCATCAAATCGGAATTTGCAAGGACTGGAGCTGATGTCAATCGCTGCTTCAATGTGTCGAATGCTCTGTTGCATTCTGTTTTCCACTGAAATGGAACATGTTTCTGAATGAGCGTGTTCAGTAGGCTGACAAGGGCTGCAAAGTTTTAGATATGTTGCCGATGGTGCGACGTAAAGTCCAGGAAGGAGAGCAATTCATTGACAGTAGTAGGTTGCTTTCAGTGGGCAACTTTAGTGATTGAAGCAGGATCGTTGCTGACTCTCGCAGCTGACAGCATGTGACCCAAATATTTCAAACTTTTCTTCAAAAATTCACACTTTTGTGGCTTTACTTTAATCCCAGCTTTGGCTAACTTCTCGAAAACTCGTTCCAGCTTCTGGCGATGATTTTCATAAGTTTTTCCAAAAGCTAAATTGTCCTCCAAGTATACAATGCAGTCTTTACATTCAAGTCCACCGAAGACTTTGCATCGTACGCTGAAACGTAGCTGGAGCTCTGGTTAAACCGAACGACATGACGTTGAATAGATATAATTCAAAAGGGGAAAGGGGTTACAAATGCAGTCAAGTCTTTACTCTGCTGATCCATCTTAATTTGCCAATATCCACTGATGAGTGGTGAAAAATCTCGCTCCGCCAAGATTGTCGATGCAATCTTGAATGTTAGGAATCGGAAAGCAATCTTTACGAGTGATATCGTTCAATCTGCGGAAATCCACGTAAAATCGTTTCGTTCCATCTTTCTTGGGTACAATGACGATCGGTGAAGCCCAAGGAGAATCAGATTCTGTAATTACTCCTTTTGACAGCATATCCTTTACCATGGATTTCACATCTTCCAGAACACGAGGAGGTATACGTCGCGCCTTCTGTTTAAAAGGCATTGCTCCTTGTACATCGATCTTGTGTGTGCTGACATCTACTACGAGGGTCGTACTCTGTGCTGTGATAAGCAAAAACATCTTTAAATTTCTTCAGTAATTCCCACATCCGGGCTTTTTTGCTTCTTAGAAATTCTTCTTCTCCAGAAATCTTTATCATATCCGCTGCGAGGGTATCATATTCAACGACGTCATCCAGACGTCTGAACTGACCAACATTAGTGTTCCGGTATGTGCTTTGGATGGGCTGTTGGATTCACCAAAATCATCATGGCCCGTCCATTAGCAGGTCTGACTAAGGTAGTTTGAACCAAACAAGAGCTGCATTTCTTTGAAAATTCCTGACATTCTTCTTCAATTCCAAGGATTCCTTCAAACGACCTTGTATACTTTCATCAGCTATTTTGACTGGTACTGTACCCATAGTGAACAGTCACGGCATCCACAGCTTTCATTTCGGCCATAGTAGGCGAACCGCTTCACATTTCGAACCAAGTCACTCCAGCTGGAGGACGCAAACACCGAATCCAAATCAATTGAGCATTTAAGCTTGGACAGAAAGTCTGAGCCTATAATCGCAGGCTTGCTCAAACTCGCAACTACGATCACTTCATACGTAGCTGCCAAACCACAAAAGGAAAAGTCAACAACATTACACCTATTGTGCAAAGACTGTCGCCATTCGCTGCCTGGAGTGTAGGAAGCACTTGCTTCAACATCGCTTCCCAATTACTTCTACCAGGTAGCACCGCAGAACTTTAACCTTTGAGTTATGATTACGTATCGCCGTCTCGGAAATTGTTGTTGTAGCGAGGCTGAAATTGCTGTTTGTTGCTATTCTGCGTTGAAGTAGTGTGTGGTCAGGTTCGTACCCCTTGGTTTTGAGAAGAAACCACAGTGTTAACAGTTTGAAGATTTAGGTGGTGGATACTCTCTTCTACCTTCCTAGTGATGCACTCATCTACGGTTTGGTTGGAGTAGGCTACAGTGGTAGAAATTGTTTCACCTTCAGAATTATCGTAGGTTACCTCAGAAATAGGAAACGTAGTTTTGGTTGCTTTTTGTCATGCTTACCTAATCTTTTTGATTCATGTTTATCTATGAATTCAGACCTCTGAGCTTTAAGGAGACCATCGGCTGTATCCACTGGCCGACTTTCTCGAACCTTTCGGCGCAAAGCAGACGGTTGCAGTCCAGCGATGAATTTATCTTTGATCAGTCTGTCACGAATTTCAGGGGTAGCTCCTGGATACAATTTGTCCACCAAATGATTCGATTCGATGGCGCATTTATGTTGCTCTAAACTTTCATTGGACTAACGTTGGAGGTTATGCAGCTGTCCTTCGTAAAGCAATCTTTTGGACTCAGGATCAAATTTATCAATAAGAGTCTTTTTGTGTCCAGAAATATTGATTGGATCAGCCGGGTCAGAATTCCACCCGTTGGCCCAAGTGCAGAATTTCCCCCCTAACGTTACAGTTTGTGTCCAGTCCCGATCGTTTCGCGCCATCTTTAAGTTTTGTTATTAATGTTTTAAGTTCACTTTTTCAGTTTGGGTGAGTTGGGTGAGCAAAAAGTGCAACTTCTTGTGATCGGATCCTCTACATAGTTGGCAAGCTGTGGGCCTTGTGCAAAAGTTTCATTTTTCAGCTTGGGTGAGTTGGGTGAGCAAACAGTGCAACTTGTTGTGATCTAATCCTCTAGTTGGCATGTTGTGGGCCCTGTGCAAAAGTTTCACTTTTTCAGCTTGGGTGAGTTGGGTGAGCAAAAAGTGAGACAAGTTTCTTCAGGTCTAGCTTGCAAAATAGGACCATTCCTTTGTTTGCGCATTGAGTGGTACCTCCTGTTCTCGGGAGCAATGATGTTGAGGCTTGCGCCAACATTGGACGCGTCGCTGACACTGGTCGCGACTGGGGTGTTCGATTTGTATGTATGTTGATAAATATGTTGTGTGCGATCAAATCTTTCAAATCTTTACGCTTATCACATACTATAGCATGTGATCAAATCTCTATACGCTGTAGTCATGCTTTGCTTTTGTCAACTCACCCAAGCTGAAAAATATAACTTTGAAAACTGGCACAAAAAAGTTAACTTTGTGCAGCTGGGTGAGGGGGAATGTATACTTGGGCCCCATCGTTTAAAGGATTTAGCTCTATCATAGCGAGAAGTCTGTGGTCCCAAAACTACTTGGAACCCATTACCATTGTTAGCATCTCCCATGGCGAAAAAGCTTTGCGCTGCCACCAAATTATAGCGCGGCTAATTAACAAACTATACTCAAAGCATAAACGTACATATACATCAAGGGATGAAATGAAAGTTGGTTAAAGATTTTTAAAGAGTTTTAAAATTTAATTTCTACACTAAGCTATGCGCAAATTTATGCAATGTTGATGCTAAGTTGTTACTGCTGAGTAAGTTCGCTGGCTGAAAGAAATCAGTGCTTGTCTAGACATATAAATAGTATAAGAGACCTGCACTGGCCGGATATTTGCGGCCCGGCCCGGCCCGTCAAAAATTTTTCTGGGCCCGCCCAGCCCGGCCCGTGAAAGCTTTCGGCTCGCTCGGCCCGACCCGTCAAATTTTTCGGCCCGCGAAAATGTTAATTTTTTCAGAAAGGTCAAAATTTCAAAAAATTTTAAATTTATTATTGAAATTCAGTTTGAAGCTTTTATGTCGTAATCGCCAAAATTGCGTCAACAAATTTAGAAATTTGACATTAATTTTGAGTCGAAACTTTTGCATTGAAACAGTGTAAATAGCTTTTTCTGATTTTTAACATTTTAAGTGTCCGATACGAATGTTTCGAACCATAGGGATGTGGTGGACACCATCTGAAATGATAATTCTTTGAGTACCTTTCACGAATCAAAAAATGAGTAAACATACTTATTATATATGCATATGTAAAGAGATGTATATGTAAAATTTGAAGGATTTCCAGCATTTAATTGTTAAAATCGACAATTTAATTTAAATGAAATACACAGTAACATTTATGAAATTATAATGCTGAAACTAATTCCTGAAAAGCAATGTTAATGTGTACGAAACATGATCAAGAAGCACGAAAATTTTTCAAAATAAACATTGATTTATTAGTCTTTAGTAAAATGTCGCAAAAATAATGGGAGCAGGCCGGAAACTCGGCGCGTGGCCGGGTCGGGCCGGGCTGCGGGCTGCAATACAGGCCTCTAGAAATAGGCAGTCAGTTCAGTAGTTGTATGGTTTCCGTCAGGGTTTGTAGGTCTTTTGAGCCGACCTCTATTTCGTATGCTTATTCATCGCCAGTTAACTAGTAGTTGATCATTAAACATCATGACCCCCACTTGAACTACTAATGTTAGTTTGAACTATTTAATTTATTTCTTTAAGCGAGTTGTATAGTAAAGAAAGACATAAAACTTCTTTAATAACAAAGAAAATATCCTATATTTAGCTAGAAAATATCCTACATAAAACAATTCTGTTAAAGTATTCAATTTAATTCAATTAAATACTCAATTCGTAAAGTTTTGAAGTTCACATCCTAAACGCTGTGTTGTTGAAACGAGATTGAATATTAGAATTGGGATCATATTTGAGAACTGGGTGGATCACTGATTTACCTACGGAAACCCACTTTAGTCAATAGGAATATATCCCTAAATTTACTGAGCGGTCTGTTCTGAACTAGGTAGTTTAAGACTTGAACTTAGCAGTGTTCACAGCGAGGTTACCTGAAGACTCGCCCCTAAACAGAAACCGGTATGTTACGGAGATTATCTTGTGGGTGTAATCCATTTCACGGGAATTACCCAATCTTTTCTGGGTTTACTATTGCTGGGATAGCTAGCTGGACCCCCTTACGTTTACTAATCGCATTGCAAAATTTGTATGGAGGCTTTTGTAGTTTAGAGTAGGGTTAACAGGTCTCAATCGACTTCTTTGACCCATCAGTGCTAGAACGGATTTTTGGCCCATGTCAAGATAAAACTTAGAACCTCCATAACCCCCATCAGGAAAAAGGAGCTCCATTTTTTCATGCGCTTGTATCCAGGACTTTGATTTGTATGTGACTAACTACGTTGCGGATCCTTTCCTTCAACAGACACTTCCGCAGACATGGTAGGTTTATAATACGTATACTGGGGTGTACTGGGGGGGTCCTCCTGGCTCTCATTAATTTAAACTGAAATTTGTGGACATGCTAATATCCAATATTCAATATCCAATATCCACAATAGGGGTATCAATCGAAAGCTGACGACAAGAAGAACAAGTTTGTCCTGGATCAAAGTCTAGGCAACGCACACACTTTTCGGTATACCCGGACTCCAGGACCCTCAGAACTCCCAGCAAATACCTAAAACTAAATAGTGAAGGATCAAATCTCTTGAAAAAATTTCAGAACCCCCAAGAACCACCATCAAAAAATTGAAAATAAATATATGTATGTAGTTACGGATCAAATCGCTTCGAAAAGTTAAGAACCTCCAGAACCCCCATCAAAAAACTAAACATAGTAAATCTCTACAAAAGATTAAGAACCCCCAGGGCCCCAGAACCCCCATGAAAATAAAAGTTCCAAGAAAAACAAGTGGTAGATCAGAGAGCATCAAAAAGTGACTTTTATCTTGACACGGGCCGGATTTTCTTCACATAAATTTATCTTCTACATATGTTGTCTGCTAAAGCTTGATTTTTATTATTTTATGAAACACAGAGCTAAACTTTTGGAGCTATTATTGATATTTATAGGTTTGTGTCTTGTTTGTAGCAGCGTTTACTTGATCTTTAATGCTAATCGCAGTTGTTGCCGACACCAAAACAAAATCCAGAATGCTTGTTTATTATAATCCTTAACCCATTTAAATTACCACACAAATAGTTTACATATGATATATAACAGCAATAATACCCGAGGCATCAGTATCACCTTTGATCTGGAATTGTTAAAGTTTGAGTAAGTATGTAATGATGATGCAAGACTGAAGAATAAAAAACCAATAATAAAAGTGAAATTTCATATTCTAGTACAGTGGCTATTTAATGGAATGTATTTAGAAGAAGGAGAAAACCGATAGCTAAGGTACAGGTTATCTTGATATTGTATCATCGTATACATCAAAGCTTCTTCTGTCAAAGTTTTCATCTTCATATGCAGGAGCGTCTTCTAAAAACGTTGCATCATTTTGAAGTCCTCGCTGCATAAATCCCCATGATTCTGAGCCGTCGGGAATAGGAAATTTAGATCCAGCACCATTTAAGTAACCTCCAGATTTAAGCTTCTAAAAATACAATCGGTTGACTGTATCACATACAACAATTGCGTTCACATTGTACTTGCCCCGTTTCTTGCACAACCTGTCTTTTATTTCTTAAAATGACTGCTATTTTTCTGTAGAAATAAACATTGAAGGACGTTAGTTCATCTTTACTCCACTGACGCAAGTGTGTACACGATTAGATGTTTATTTCTGTTGCTGGTTCTTACCATTATATTAATGAAATTAATGAATTGAGTATAACAGACTGAATTGAAATGTACTGAAAATGGCGGTGACTGATAAAAGGAAACTAACCCCGGATTTGTACCAACAAAGTTGAAGAATAAAAGCACAAGGCTAACTCTGATGTTTGAATGGGAGATCGGTACAGAGTTTTGCCGGTACAGAGTTTTGCGGAAAAGTAAGATCAAATGCTAATGAAATCATTCAGACAACCTAGCATTACGGTGTACACACGAATTGTCTATCAAAGCCTTAATGTTTTGCCGTCACCGTGAGCAATTTGAATCCTAGCAGTCACTTTTTACAGATTCTTACTTTCTGCTTTTCCTGTAAATCACGATCACCAACTTCATTGTAGCGCATATCGTATTTCCGTCCTTCCTTATAATGACTCGGTTCCTCTTTTGTACCATACAAAATCAAGGTCAAATTTTTGACGGAACCTCGGTCATCGCCATTTAAATTCTCCTGAAACGTTTTACATGTAGCAGCGATGGAACCGGGTCACCGGGTCACCGGGTTAAGAGCTTCGACCCGGTCTTGACCCGGTTTTCTGAATTTACCTCAAATTTTAGAAATTTTTGGCTTACCAAACTAAAATTTTAGGTTAAATTTTTGTTCGATGTATGTACAATATTAATTTGCTTTTTTTCTACATACTGCATACGTCTTGAACACTTTCGCAGCTTGAGGTTATTTGAATCTGTCAGTCTCTGACAAATTACCTACCTATTGTTTAGCTTTTTAGTTTTAGCTTAATAAGTTCCATGATTATTGTATAACTCTATTTAGTACAATATGGTTTGCAGTTTATTTTCGCAACAAAGGTAAACGTTGAAGGTAAATGAACAATTTAATTTAACTCACTACGTAATGAAAACCAAAGTTTTAAAGTACTCCATGTTTTTAGACAAGTACTCATATTACAGCTACTGTCATATTTGAGTGCAAAAAAAAAGAAATTTTAAAGAAAGAAAGAAAGAAAGAAAAGAAAAGAAAAAGAAAGAAAGAAAGAAAGAAAGAAAGAAAGAAAGAAAGAAAGAAAGAAAGAAAGAAAGAAAGAAAGAAAGAAAGAAAGAAAGAAAGAAAGAAAGAAAGAAAAGAAAAAGAAAGAAAAGAAAGAAAGAAAGAATCTTTCTTTCCACTAAAATATGACAGTGGCTGTAGACCCTGCAAAATTTCGCAGACGGATAAATTATTGGTTTTGCAACTAATTTCTGCATAAATTTAGAAAATGCTACAGCTATACTATTAAACGCATTTCAAGAAAACCTAGAGCAAACATATGTATGTCATAGTTATTCTTTTCAAAGTGGTTATGGAACATGGACGCCAAAAATTTAGCGTTCTTAGGCAAAATCGAAAGTTTTTTGCAACTTTTGGAATTTTCTGGAAAACCGGGTCACCGGGTCACCGGGTCAGGGCTCAATCACCGGGTCACCGGGTCAAAACTAAGTGACTCGGTTCCATCACTGAATGTAGCATAGCATAGCATCATAAACTAACAATCGGCAACCATATAGTAGTAGTAAGATTCGGCTGCAGTTTTCAACTTGGCTTGACAGTGCTGAAACATTCTACATCCTACTATTCTACAATTCGTATTGAGCTGAGATTTTTAATATAATCAATGGCAACGGTTGATGCACTTTTGATGCACCAGAAAAAGTTTAGTGTAGAAGTTCGACCAACAAGTAAGGTTGAAATTACCAGACTATAGATTTCACCCCCCACCTAATTATCTTATATATATATAAATATATATATAAATATAAATATATATATATATATATATAAATATATATATATATATATATATATATATATATATATATATATATATATATATAGACTATATATACCTGATCAACCAGGTGCAGCTCCCACCATCCGGCAGGATCCTCGCCCCAGCTGTGAACTGACATAAAGGGCCACCTTCTGAAACCCAACTTTGAGTCGTCCCGTTTTCGAGGAGATAGAAGTTGAGCACGCGTACCTGAAATAAACACAACGAAAATAAAACATGCTGGTCACCTGAAAATAAAATCTGAAAATGAACAACATATGGATAGATACAGAAATTAGAAGTCTTTAAAATTATAAACAAGTAGTGAGGTCATAAAACAATGAACTTTTTAGTTTTTCGGCATCATCAACCCTTCTCATCTAAAAATGTTTGTCAGTCATGCACAAAAAATCCAGCAAATTTACCACTTGGAGAAACCATAAAGATGGCGAGATTTCCTCTTCTTGTATAGTCAATATCAGCAACCAACTGGACATGTTCGAGAAATCTAACTTCATTTTTCTGGTCTTTACAAGCATCTGTTTGAAACCTGATTTTACCCGGATGTTCAGGGTCAAATTGGCTGAAAACATTTAAAAATTTTACGTTTATTGTATTTATTTATATGGGAAATAGTAAACAGTAGGCTTCGTACAATATCAAAACTCATGCTGTCAAAGGTAGGAAGTGGTCAAGAGCGAGAACAGAGCCTAGAAAGAGAAAATGAGTAAGCCTAGATGCACCATTTTTACTAAACAAATTGTTGATCTTTGACTGATTTGAATTTAATTCTTGTAAGCAAAACTTGCATCAATTTCAATTCGAGGTTCCTTTTAAGAAACGCTCCGTATTAAAGCTTTTTGGTTAATTTGTAAGGCCAGTCGAAATAGTTATTTATACGATGTTGGTCCATCGGCCAGAAGGTTGATGGGGCCTACATTCCGTAAGTAATATTAATGCAGCGGAAACTTTCGGGAACTTAGTAACTGTTAACGTTTGATTTTTCACGTTAACGACGTCAACGATTTTTAAAATAATTTTATTTACAGCTGTTAACCTAAGGTCGCGGGTACTTTAGTTCTCGTTACGCGAGTATAGTCTCCATTAGACAAAAAGAAATATATATGCAGTCTATTAATTATTTGTTTGTTTTGTTTGTTTGTAGGAGTTAAAATCTGTAATTCCTTACAAACTACAATGTAGATAACGTAGACAAGACAGATACTTACTGAGCTGCAAAGGTAGGGAAAATAGTTTTACAAATTTTTTGTTGAGGGACAAGCTGCCATTTTTCGGCAGCAGAGACAAAAGCTTCAGCATTCATCAGACCAAAACCAAATCTAAAAGTTCAATGACTTTAAACAAGTATATACAAATTAAAAAGAATTAAAAAATTGGTGACGGCAGAGTTGACAACAAGTGAGATGACAGAATTGTAGTATTTCTATCAACTGCTGTTGGACTATGGGGATTGGGCATAATGTAGATAGTAGTCATATCCAGACAGCTTTTGAAACCTTGAAAGTTGAAGCCCGCTCTTTAGACAAGAAAATGTTCGGCATCAATTGGGATGCAAAAAATTTAGAAGTTGCCACTGAATCGACACAGCCCTTTCGAGCTATAGAAGCCTAGAAACTTCCGAAGAACTTCCGACAAGAAAGAACTTCCGTAGCCAAGAACTTCCGTATGTCTTTTCAATGTTTTGTTACACCCGTTCCCTTTGTACGTTTCCCTGTTAAACATACAAAGAAACAATTAATATTTAACAGATGTTTAATGTTGCCACGTCAAATATATATCAACTATAATCTAATTTGGGCTTTCAAATCAAGAATTCGAAATTTACCTGGTATTAACATAGAGCCCCCGACCATTCTTGGTCCAGCCATCGTTATGAATGAGAGGGGCAGGCTCAGAAGTCCACACTGCGATATGTTGAACATCTCTCCATGTCAAGTCTGGCCTCAAATATATATATAAGAGAAAATAAGACTTCTGTAACTAAATGTTAAAATGTTATCAAGAGTCCATATTTCCCTTATATATAAGAAGAAGAATAAGCCACTAGAGGGCTCCTCTTCTTGGCATTGCGTACCGGTGCTCCGCCCACAATACGCGAATGTTCCCCCGTTTGGTGGGGGGTAGACAAGCATACCCCCTCCCCGTTTGATGGGGGGTATGCAAAAGGGGTCCCCGTTTGGTGGGGGGGTATGCAAACGGGGTCCCCGCTTGGTGGGGGGGGGTATGCAAAAGGGGTCCCCGTTTGGTGGGGGGGGGGGGGTAGGCAGAAGGGGGTCCCCGTTTGGTGGGGGGTATGCAAAAGGGGTCCCCGTTTGGTGGGGGGGGGGGTAGGCAGAAGGGGGTCCCCGTCTGAGGGGGGGGGGGTCGCCAAGTCAGACTAAGATTGGCTGAATCTGATTGGCTGTTGGCGACCCCCCCAAACGGGGACCTCTCTTTGCTTCCGCCCCCCTCCGCCACCCAACGGGGACCTCTTTTTGCTACGGTGCTCCGACCACAATACGCGAATGTTCCCCCTTTAGGGGGGTCGACCAAATCGACGGCGCATACCCCCCCCCCCTCAGTTTGGGGGGGATAGGTAACAGGCAATCAGATTGCAGAAACCCCCTCCGTTTGGGGGGGGGGGTCTAGCAAGGGATTACGGTAGTTTCAGCATATTTCCAAAAAGCGACCCCGTTTGGGGAGGGGGTTGCTGAAAGCGGTCCCTGTTTGGGGGGGAGGTCGCCAACAGCCAATCAGTCAGAATGCGCCAAACTTAGCCTGCTTGAGCGACCCCTCCCCAAACGGAGAAAACCTCTTTCAGCTACCCCCCACCCCAGACGGGGACCACTTTTGGCTACCCCCCACCACACGGGGACCACTTTCGGCTACCCCCCCCCAAGCGGAAGGGGGTATGCCTGTAGACCCCCTCCCCAAACGGGGGAACATTCGCTTATTGTGGTCCCAGCACCGTTACGCAATGCCAAGAAGAGGAGTCCTCTAATGGCTTACTCTTCTTCTATAATATAAGGGAAATTATTATGCACTCTTGATGTTATTGTAAAAGCAGAAATCAAAAATACTGAATGAGTGAATGGCAAATGAATTTCATTACCGAAATTTTAAATAAATTGTATTAGATATTGTAAAACTGTAAAATTGTTAAAATTAATTGTGAAACGTTAGAACCTGATGCTAAAAAGGCGGCTACGTAATTACTATTTCCCTTTGCAATAAATTATTTTACTTTGCTTCAAGACCAAGAGCAACAATTCCTGCAGCCAATGGAGCGGAAGCGGATGTACCGGAATGAGATACGGTACAAGTGTTAGGAATGTCCGTTGTAACCTAAAACAAGAAATTCACCAAGTCTACACAATACCCCGAAGATAACAGTTTAGAAAGTAACTTTCCCTTTCTAGTCTAGTACAAGCCTGCTCTAGAATAGTAAATTATTGACTAAACAGATAAGACTGTATTCAGTACATCCAATCAGTCAGGCAACGGCAGTTGCTGTAATGTTGCACAAGACTCTTTTATGGTACGTAATTGGTGAAGTGTTACTACATAGATGATCCTCGTCAGTAACCGAGAATCATATTTTCTGTTTATTTCATAACTAGACTAGTAGCAAAAATGCCCTAACGGTCATTGCTAAAGGGGAGAATAGGGAAAGTGGCTAAAGCGGAAAAATGCCAATAGATTCGTGCAGATTGATGTCTAGCCGGCGCCTAAAATGATTGCAACCAGCTTTTTGATGCAGAATAGGGAATCTAGTCAGCGCCCAAAATTATTGGAACCAGCCTTTAGTCGGAGAATAGAGAATCCAGTCAGCACCTAAAATTAATGAAACCAGCTTTTTGGTGCAGAATAGGAAATCTAGTCAGCACCTAAAATTATTGAAACCAGCTTTTTGGTGCAGAATAGGAAATCTAGTCAGCGCTTAAACTGATTAAATCAGCTTTCTGGTGCAGAGTTGCAGAGTCAGGAATCTAGCCAGCGCCTAAACTAATTGAAACCAGCGTCTGGGTAGAATAGGCGCCTCTCTCCATCCACCCTATTCGCGTGAAGTGCTCAGACACCCACCAACGGCGTCAGACACTCAGTAATAATGGCGTGAGTATAATGCATCAGAACGCGAGGACAGCACGAGATAAAAGAAACCACTATTAAACCGCTTCAACCACAGCATGAGTACAAGGTCCTGTTCTGCGCAACGACGTGACGGGTGGACTGCTACGTGGAGTCCGCTGTGCCTGAGAGCAATAAATACTAAACGGACTTCACGTCAGACAGAATTAGTTACCACAGTCCTAAAACAGTACGTCTAGGATTAAGAGTATTTGCCTTTGTCTCATGGACTCATTCACATATTCTCCGCCACGATAGCATAGCATAATACGTCCGCCGTATATAAGTACAAACTGCATCATACAAACTTTTGTTCAATTTCAACTGCTACATACGTATATACACCGGTCCAAACTAAGGTTAATATGTGATCACATTATCTAATTGAATACATTCAGCAGTGCACATGTATAAATGTATGTACGTATGAATGAGACCGTGCATTGACTGTATATAATAAGGCATCATCCCTTCACTCAAAGCAAACCCTTAAACCAAATTTTTTCCAAACTCCATAAGAAACTTCTAATTTAACACGTAAAATGGAAGTGCACGCTTGAACAAAGCCGCTGCTGAGTTAATCCAACGAGAATTCTTCGACTTCACGCGAATAGGGTGGATGGAGAGAGGCGCCTATTCTACCCAGACGCTGGTTTCAATAATTTTAGGCGCTGGATAGATTCCTGACTCTGAGAAAGCTGATTTAATCAGTTTAAGCGCTGACTAGATTTCCTATTCTGCACCAAAAAGCTGGTTTCATTAATTTTAGGCGCTGACTGGATTCTCTATTCTCCGACTAAAGGCTGGTTCCAATAATTTTGGGCGCTGACTAGATTCCCTATTCTGCATCAAAAAGCTGGTTTCAATCATTTTAGGCGCTGACTAGACATCAATCTGCACGAATCTATTGGCATTTTTCCGCTTTAGCCACTTTCCCTATTCTCCCCTTTAGCAATGACCGTTAGGGCATTTTTGCTACTAGTTTCTTACATTTTTCCGCTGTAGATCCTGCATTTTTCCGCTGTAAAATAAACCACGCAAAATCCTTCAACCAACGTGACCGATTAACTAACTAAAACTGGAAATAAAGTTTGAGGCTCAAATCTAAAACCTAACATGAACTGTGCAACTAACCAAATAACCTATAATTAACCGAGATTTCTGTATTGAAGACGAAAGCAAGGAACGCTTTACTTTGATTAGAAAAATTAAGTGTACATACTGAAACTGAATCAGATCGCAATCAAAGACGATAAACCTAAGCTATACAATACTAAACTAAACAAAGAATTAAGGCAATAAAATTGAGTACTGTACACCAAGTAAAGATATCACACCAACGCAATAAAAAACAGACACGCAAACAGCTGCGAGCACTCCTTCCCCTATGAATAGTTTCAGTTACTTCCTTTTATATACGAAACTAAACCATATCCAAAACCCTCGGCGACAACAACCAAGATCAAACACCCTTAAAAGTTTGTACCCATGAAACAAGTACGTATAAAAACACCACGCAAAGATAAAAATTGTAAGGACATGTTTTAGGCAGTACAGGGCAAAACACCGGACAATGAAGGCAATAGCGCCCGGATAAAAACTGAAACCGTCAAAATGTAGACGGGTTGACCTCCACTCTCATCTTCTAAATCGAGTAAGCCTGATACATCAGAAAAATTAGATTCAGTCAAAGTATAAAAACTATCCACACCTAGGGTTGTGCCGTTAAGAAATTTCTCGGGCCGGGCTCGGGCTCGGGCCAACCAACCTCCTCGGGCCGGGCTTCGTTCCGGGCTGGCCCGGCCCGAGCCCGGCCCGAAGCCCGAGGCCCGCTTCACGGCCCGAGCCCGAAGCCCGATTCACGGCCCGAGCGGCCCGAGGAGCCCGAGCGGCCCGAAGAGCCCGAACGGCCCGAGCGGCCCGAGTGCGGCCCGAGCAGCCCAAGTGGCCCAAATATAGCCCGACAGGTGCGGAGAGGCCCAAAAATGGCTCAAATTACATCCAGTTTGCCGAGCAGTTTTATTACCTATGTATTACGCATCGGTAAACACAAAATGAAATTTCATGGTTCGATTAGCTGTCACTTCAGTGCAACATTAGCTATTGTTAGAAGCTTTTCATTTCATAATTTTCAGATAATGCTCTCAGCATTAATTTGTGACCACACACTGGAGCTATAAAGTTTATGTATCTTGTAGATTGTAAGTAAGATTTTCGGTTAAGTATTGAATCTTCCAAAAAAATAAAAATAAATCATCACACAGCTTATATTTAGCAAATTTAAACACATAATTGACCACTGACTAAAAAGTGGAAAGTTGGCAAAGCTTTATTTGTTAGCTTCCTTGTACCAAACCAGGGTTTGTCTCGTAGCAGAGTACCAAAATAGTTACTTTTGTATCATACAAATGTTTGTTAGAAGACAATTTGCCGCTAACTAATCCATAACTTTTTGCAGAATGCAGGTAGAGAAAACCTGTATAAAGTTTAGCATTTCGCAATCTGCTTGCTAATTTGGATAGTAGAATTATGTTCTAAACTTGTGTATATATAGTTTGCATCAAATGTATCAATTCATGTCAAGAAAATGTATCAATTCAAATATGTATGCATGTATGCGTATTGCGTGTATAAGCACCGAAGAAGACAACAGTGTGTGAACAAAGGAAGCCACGCCACAAGTCGCAACGAAAAAAATCAATATTTTTCAGCAATGACAAACTCAAATAGCCCGGAAAGCCCGATAGGCCCGAGCGGCCCGAGTGGCCCGAATGGCCCGAACGGCCCGAGTGGCCCGAATGGCCCGAACGGCCCGAGTCGGGCCGGGCTCAACAGAGAACTCGGGCCGGGCTCGGGCCGGGCCGTCTCATTAAAAACTCGGGCCGGGCCGGTATCGGGCCAGCCCGAGCCCGAGCCCGGCCCGAGCCCGAAGCCCGCTTCACGGCCCTGGCACAACCCTATCCACACCCGCATCAAATTTTCAGGGAACCCAATTGCAAAGCACAACCCCAACAAACCCTCACAAGCCTCAACGCTTGAATTTACAGCGATATAAATAAAAACAAATCATTAGAAGCAATATATAATAGCAGAATATGTACCGATGACGCCGTAAAGCTAACAGAATAAGTAAGAATATAAGTAAGCTACCAAGTAACCAAACTTGAAAACCTTTCAAAAAATTGATTTTGGACCGGTCCGGACCCTGGTCAGGGCGCCACAAGCCGCTGGGACCAGTTCGGAGGGGTCCTCCAATGACAAAAAATATTCGCCTCACCAAGGGCATACATTTGATACCAAACTTTGCCACTTTTGGAAAACTCGATTTTTGACCATTTTGGACCAGTCCGGACCCTGGCCAGGGCGCCACAGGCCGCTGGATCCACTTTGGAGGGGTCCTCCAATGGCAAAGAATGTTCTCCTCACCAAGGGCTTTCATTTGATACCAAACTTGAAAACCTTTCAAAAAATTGATTTTGGACCGGTCCGGACCCTGGTCAGGGCGCCACAGGCCGCTGGGACCAGTTCGGAGGGGTCCTCCAATGAGAAAAAATGTTCGCCTCACAAGGGCTTTCATTTGATACCAAACTTGGCCACTTTTGGAAAAATCGATTTTTGACCATTTTGGACCAGTCCGGACCCTGGCCAGGGCGCCACAGGCCGCTGGATCCACTTTGGAGGGGTCCTCCAATGGCAAAGAATGTTCTCCTCACCAAGGGCTTTCATTTGATACCAAACTTGTCCACTTTTGGAAAAATCGATTTTTGCCCATTTTGAGCCTGGTCCACGGTCCGGACCCTTGGCCAGGGCGCCACAGGGGTCCGGCCGGTACCTACTATAGCCTATGTTGTAGCTTTTCACACACCGAGTTTGAGCCCCATCGGTCCACTCCTCCGTGACTTATTAAAAAAACAGAATCCAATAAACCGCAAACTCCCTTAATTTCCCTATTCTAGGTAGTGCGCTAACGCACACTACCTGATAAAATGTGAATTTTTCGTATGCTAACTCATATACTACGCGACTGGCGAGTGCTACTGCAACTGCTACTATCCCCGACTAGCGACTTAAAATGAGCAAGCCAAAAATCAGCATAAAGCAAACATCTTTAATGTATGAATAGTTTCAAAATAAACAATAACTATCGACATATAGCTAGCTATAGGTTAGATTTGAGCACTTCCAAAATACGAAAAGCCTAAAATACATTTGAGCTGAGTGAATAATTACTAAATGACTACTATTCTATAACGTGGCTACTGTTCTAAGTCTAAGCCTAAACCCTCAGTCACCAGAGCAAGCCAGCAACTTAGCCTCTGAGATCTGCGGTTTCTGAGTTCACTCACAATATTGTTACTCACAATCTTCTGATCGGAAAAGGCACCTGAGGAATATGTGGTGGCAATAGTCGAGGCACACTGCTCTCCGTACCAGGGAAACTGTCCAGACTGAGAGGCACTGGATATGCTCAGCGTAAAAATACTGTCAGTATACCCGTCACAATCACAGTTATCTTGAAATGTACCTCCGTTCCCTGATGCCCAAACATAGATTACTCCTTTGCCACCCCGACCCTGAAAAAATCAAAAGATTAAAAACTTTATTTAAAGCAAGTTTACTTAACAATCAGCGATTGAGTCTACACAAGCAAGTTGGTTTAGGTATAGAAAACCCAGTCTTAGAAAATCTGTTGTTCAGATCAACACTTTTCGCTCAACAGGCTTCATATGTACTATATTGGCTTTTACGTACCTACAGAAACTCCAATTCGTAATAATTAATCCAATATATGCCCGCAAAAGGATTGTAAGGTTGTAAGGCTAAAGACGGTTTTGCTAAGACACAGTATCACGGATACACTTCGCCTTTACGTCTTTACAAACCTTTTGAATCCCCTTTTCTATTGCTTTATAGGCAAGAGTACCAGGGCCTTCAACAGTTTTTCCATCGTCATTTGGACCCCAGGAAGCAGAAAAGACATCAACATGATCAATGTTGAACTGCAACGCTTCTGCCTCCAATCGATCTGTGATCCTACCGTCAAGCATTCTAATACCTGGAATCATTATTGTATGCTTGTTACGTCCTTAAGCCTACAGCATTGCTGTCACTAGAACGTTGACCTCACACTATAGTGCGGATTTCATAAGTTCCAGACACAAGCAGAAACGCGTAGACGCGAGTTGACACGCATATGTAAGCGTCTGCTTCGTCTGCCAACGTGAATCCGCTACGGTGGGTTTTAAACGGCTGAAATGGCATGTTGCAGGCTGAGGCGTTGACGCGAAGGCACCTTATGTCTTCGCCAGGATCTGGGCTTATCGCTTAGAAATTGTTAGCTTTTATAGCCTTTTAGTTTTCGATAACATTGAGCCTCTTTCATTACAACAAATTAACAGAGATAGTTGTAATTAATGCATAACCCAGAACTCAAACAGGAGTAACTTTAAAGAATTGTGAGCCAATAAAACGTAAAACTAGAATAATCGTTTTTTAATACCAGCCAATAAACAACGACTAAGAAGTTCTTTATATTTTAAGTTATACGAGAAGGTAAATGGAACATGCCTCCAATTTTTGCATCATAAGCAACTCCAACACCACAAACACCGTTATTAGCAATCATGGCTACTTCACCTGCACATCTGGTCCCATGTCTACAAATAAACAAGATTAAACTATTTCTGAATCGATCTTTTATCTTACAAATTGGTAAAAACTATTCGTAGGTATATTTGGGCATAACTTGTAGAAGCAAGCATAGCCCTAAACCGATTTAAAAGACTAATTAGTTAATTCATGTCATCCAAAAAACTTTGAAAGACTAACTTATTATATGCATTGAATGTTGGCATAGGATCATCGTCGTTATCGTTTAGATCATAGCTGGCTTTCGGGTCCTAAAATGTTTCCAGCAACTATGGTTTGCTTTACAGAAAAAATACGTAAGTTTGAGGCAAAGATCAGACTCGTCTAAAGCTGACCGGCAATATACCCTGCCCCAATCTTAGCGATTTGATCTCAGACAATTCTTCAAGTTCTTTCAATTTCAACCTTCGACATTCGCGACAGTGCTTTGACCTAAGCACTTTGAATACATAATGTCTATTACGATGCCAGACTGGTGAAAATCTTTCTATCTTATGCGAGTATAGCCCCGTGTCATACCGGCTGGCCGCCACCGTCCCAAAGTAGAGAGAATCTAGCCTGCCAGCTCACTTATGCTCTATCTATACTGCTGCAATATAGCGAAAATAGTGCTAAACTTGTCCTGGCCCACTGAACAGGAAAACCGGCCGGTCAACAACATTACTCAGTAGCTGTAGCCTTGTACACATATGTACATGGCTTAATAGTTGGCTCTACATAAAGTACTCCCAACAGCTACCTCCAGACACTTACGTAATTTTTGAACAAATCTGTATGATTCCACTGAATGCCTAAATAAAAGTGTAAGAAGTGCACAGTTTACGTAATAATCATGGGGAGTGGTACATTGTAACCTTTCTACGAATAGTGCTTCAGTAGTGTTCACATGGTGACACACTTGAGGATTTTCAAAACGGATTTTTATTTTAAGAAAGCCATTTTTGGTATACCCAATTTTTTCTTTCATTCTTCTCTTTTCATTTTTGTTCTGCCTGGAGGCAGAACTATTTACACTGAAATTAGCGGGAATTGCACTATGAGAGGCTTGCTCAACTCAATCGTCGCCTATCTTCAACATTAGCCTAGTATAGCGTTTAGCTCATTTTTTTATCCTAAGGGGGCCTTCTAGTAATGTAAAATTTACATTTTTTTAATTTAAAATATTCACTTTTTGTATCAATCAGTAAGTTCTAAGTTTTTGCGGTGGTCATTGTGCGTCTGAGTGCCTCAATATTCTTCGTTTTATCTTATCCTGCCCCCTTTAAGCCAAAATTTTACGAAATCGTTAAGCCATTGCCCCCCGGCAAATTTCGATTCGAAAGTTGTAAAGGATTTCAGCATTTATGCAAATGAGATCAGCACATTTTGAAAACAGTTCACAAGTAGCTGGCTAGCCGACTGGTTGCGTTTGATGAAGACTTTAAGTAGCTATTGCTTGAGCAAATACTTTTGTTCACAAAAATTTTCATTTTGATTTATTAATCTGTTTAACTATAAGTGATGATGATTGTTTAAAGTTGATGTCATCTAAACAAATTACCGCCTTAAACAGACTCATTTTCACTTGTTTCCAAGTTTTAGATATAAATCTGAAGCAGCTCCTTTGTTCTGGCTTATTACCTGTTCACTGACAAGTAATAAATATCCTTTGTTATCCTTTGGTATAAGTATCCTAAACTGGCTAACGAGGTCCAGGGTGCCGGATGGCCTGGCCGACAACAATTAGGCTGACAACAACACTGCATATACTCTCAAATATTCGCTGAGGGTGCAGGACGAACCATGCCTATTTAAACCTTTTGACTTGAATACGAATGACAAACTGAGCATGAAAAGTTTAAAAGCATCAAAATAATTTGAAATCAAGTTTATACAAAAGGGGCACGTACAAACAACCAGGATTTTGACGCACTGTAAGTCAAAGCACTAATTCCAAGTAGCTCTGTCAAAGTTATCAAAGTTATCAAAGTTAATTTAAGGTTACGTTACATTTTTTCCTAAGGCTCAAACGCAGAACCGTCCCCTTTTAGGGGTCCTCTTGTCTCTTTCTCGCCGAGGGCTCAACCGACTTTGTCGATCTTTTCTTATTTCAACATTCCAATGTATAACTCAAGGGTGTAAAGCTGAACCAAAATGCTGATTAAGCTCACAGTTTACAAAATGAGGTCTGCTGGAAACCTTTACAATGTATTAGATCTAACATGCCCTCGAATCTCAGACTCCAAGTATTCCAGGTATGCCAAGTATTCAAGACTCCACGTATTTAGTATTCCAAGTGTTCCAAGTTAAGGTTATTCCTAACGTTAGCAAAGACATTACATTCTACAGTTAAAGACTACATATAGTTCTTACACAATTAGTTAATTTCAAGTTCCAAGTTAATTCCAAGTTAAAATAGGTTAAACTGCTCCCATAGCATTTGGGGGATTCTGGAATATTCAGAGCAAAGCTATGACTACTAACCATCATCCAAAATTGATACTGATACACCCTTTCCAGTGTATCCTTTCTTCCAGGCACCAACAACGTGAAGATCTAATTTTGGCAAATCACTCGATGTTCTGGTATCATGCTATAAAATGATAATATTGAATGGTTGGATTTCAGTTAGGACTCAGCTATAATGAGTGGTAGCATACCACATCGAAACATGCCCTCCCACAGCAGCAAAATATATTTCCAAGTATTTCAGTTTTTCATATTAACTGTGCATAAACTGTTCATAAAATTTTTTAAAGTAAAGTTTAAATTAAGTTAAATAAAGTTTCATTAAATTTACTGTTCATAAAGTGAAATAAAATGAGGGACAATGGGAGACTACCAGTTGGAGGAAAAATTCTATTATGAGGAAGAGATAATACTCAACTTTTCTTTTTAACTCGTCGGTTCGTATATAATGCTGTTAATCAGCACTGAATACAGGAACAGCAAAACCATTGTATAGGAACTGATGAGGATGTGTACGTTTGTTTTTTTAAGTTAGGCATCTTTTCTTTTTGTTTGCACTGGCTAACGCTGGTCCAACACCAATCTAATGTTAGAAGTGTGTACTCACTTCTGAGAGCAAACTTTATACCCTCCCTAAGCGGAGGTAAGGTAAGGTTGAATGTAAAGGGATCCATCCGATTCCTTGTATTTTGTAATGGGATCAACCTTCCGTATCATCCCCCGCGTTCCGAGACTTTTGACCCTTCCTCCAATCGAGTAGGAACTATTTAAAAAATAAGGTTTTAACTATAGTAGAACAATAGTACACTACTGTTTCTGCAGTCTGATTGGCTGGGCTTGGTCACCTCCTCCTCGAACGAGAAAAGAGCATGTACGTGTAATGTTTTTGAACGTTTATTGAACCAGTTCATTTGAACCAGTTGTCAACTGGCTTATATACCCTATCATTAAATTAAATGATTTATGAACATATTGTGTCCATGAATCCATGGATCTTTTGCGCTTTCTCCCCAGCCCTAAACTTTTGATTTTTTGACCAATAACTTTGAGATTTTGCGTGGGTGCATACTGGGGGCTGATGAATTAAAAAAATAAACAATTTCAAAATTTTTAAAGATTTAAAAAGCTTTTCAATCTGTTTGGTTTTAAATTTAATTTGGTATGGGGGGACCAAAGGGAACTAAAAATTTTTTGAGAAAAATTGTGCTGGAAACTTGCATATAGCAGATTCCAGGGGAGCTGAACACGAATGTGAATTCCGTTTTTTGATTCAACTTGTCGTTTACTCAGTATAAGCTTTTTGTATTTGAAATTTTTGATGTTATAATTGTGAAAAACTGAAAAATTGCAAAAAATTACTTGTCTCTCAAGATATATATATATATATATATATATATATATATATATATATATATATATATATATATATATATATATATATATATATATATATATATAATGCCACATTTTTTATTCCTTCTGTAAAATGCGAACTAATTCTACCTTTATCGACGCTTTTCGTGTTGGGCACAGAGAAAGATAGTAAAAAATTTAGCCATTTTATACAAATTTCCTTTGGATTTCATAATTTTCCGGAAAACCGGGTCACCGGGTCAACAAGATACCGGGCAAGCCTAGAGTGTACGTCTGGCTAAGGCATTATCAGACTGATTCATAAACATGAGGCCCAAACAAAAGTTATTATGGCTTTATACATTATATATACATACATGAAGGTACATGACCCATTAAAACATCAGACCTACCAAATACCATTCTTTAGACCATAGTGGATCATTGAACAGCATATCTGCAGAAGGAATTTTAGTGAAGGTTGGCAGATTATAGTCTCGTTTTGATCGTCGTTTTGATGATTGCTGTTCTACCCATTGCACCTAAAAACGCAGTAGACGACAGTTTATGTGCGAGATGTGAAATAGCAACACACATGATGATAATAATTATTAATTCATTGTCACTTCAGTTTGGATACGAACTCCTTCTAGCTTGGTGCGACTGTAGCCTCGGTAGCTTAGTTGGCCGAGCGTCGGAGCGTTAATGCGAAAGTCGTGGGTTCGAGTCCCACCCGAGGCCCGACTTTGTCGGGTCTCAGGTGCTGAAGTGACAATTTCATTTCTTACATAAGTCTACTTTCTGATAGCTGATTTAATAAAATAATCTGATCCCATCACAGAAATTAATTACCATTATTAACATACTAAATTAGTTAAGATTACATTTATTAATTTATTTGTTAACCAAATGCGGTATGCAATTGTAACTTGTTAGGGTAAACTAGCTTTGTATGGACAATAAAACATCGGTCTATCTTCAGCATATAACAGCACTAGCCATGAACGGACAATATTTTTCGCTGTATGGACACAACTTGCGTTGTATGGACACTGAATTTTATATGCAAAACATAGAAGTAATAAAATTTTAAAATGCTTCTTTTGAACTTAAAATAGAAGGTAGAAGCTTGATTTTTCGGATTTAGAGTTATTTGACTGTCCTCTTTCGATTGCAGCAAAAACGTTAAAAAATAAAAATTTTCGAAATTGCTTAATTTCCATTTAGAATGGTAGGTAATGTCTTCAAACACATCTATAAAATGTTTTACATTAATCTGAGGCTTTTTGTTAAAGTTATTAGCGTTACAAATCCTGCTTTGAAGTCATATTTTTGAAGTCAAATTTTGCTGTCCATACAGGGAAAGTAACGTGTCCATACAATGCTAAAGATTAATCATTACTTAATTAATAAATTTTAATAGGAGTTACCATTCTGAAAAACAATTTGACCAGATTGTAGGAAACACAATTAGACACATTTAGATAGAAAAATATTCTTAAATATTTATAGTTTGGACATAGCATTTTTCTCCTAAACTTTAACCTAAAAATTGGCGTTTTCTAAGAGTGTTGCATCGAAAACAATAAATAAATCTGCAGCGGTTTCATTTTTGAAGAAAACTTGTTGAAACTTGGCAAAGTGGTACTAAGAATAACAGGCTTTCTAACGATACAAACTTTTTTCAAATTGGCCAGCTCTGGAGAGAGATATTTAGTCAAATCTTATCGTTCATACAAGGTTCATACAAGGTTAGTGTCCGTACAAAGCTAGTTTACCCCAAATACAGTTATCGGTGACTGAACAAACAAAGGTACATCGCTTACGTAGTTTACGTGCATCGATTACGTACGGATTCTAATAATTCTCGTTCCATTTACCAGTATACTAAATATT